>VMDO01002542.1:0-164376 GCA_007922755.1 Pedetes capensis
GACTCATAGCGACTCTACATGCAACAGGCAAAACACTATTGTCAGTACTTCTCTGCTGTGCATAGAATTTTCAGTGGCAGATTGATTGGGAGTGGATTGCTGGGTCCTTTTCCCAAGCCTACAGCACCTGGTGTTCCCAGGTGGTCTCCCATCCAAGTACTAACCAGGCCTGACCTTGCTTAGCTTCAGAGATCTGATGGGATTGGATGCCACAGGAGTACGGCTGCAGGCAGAATGTAGTGTGGGAGGGCAAAAATATGAAAAAGGAGCCCACCTGTCCTTTGGAGGATCTTCATATCATCGGGAAGCGTTGCTCTTGGGGGTGAGCAATGTGATGCTGCATAGCCCAGAGGGTGGCTGCTGGAAAGCTCCGGAAAGAGGGGAAGCCCATGCTCTCCTGCCCAGAGCTGCAGGGTGCTGTGCAAGGGAGGCTGGAAGAGGTCCAGGAAGTGCCTCTCTAAGCAGGTTAGCCTCACCAGTTGCCATGGGGAATCCTTGGGTTGTGAAGTTGCCCAGTGAAAGCAGTCTTGAGACTGTGCCTTCCCTGCTGGCCTGGCCTTTGGGTGGGGACTCTGACCCCACCCCCAAGCACAGCATGGTGCTCTTTCTGTAATCTCCTCCTCTCTAGGAGGTGGCAGTTAGGACCCTGAGCCCTTCATTTCTGCCCCTCAGCCTGTCCAGCATATGCAGAGCATAGCCATGGACTGTGATTTTATTCCTGATAATGTCTTTCTCCCTCCTCCCCCATGCCTGTCATCTTATCGTGCTGTGGGGGCTTGCATGTTGCTGTGATGCTGAACGCTATGCCACCAGTATCTCAGACACCAGCAGGGCCAGGCAGACAGGTTCCAGGTTCCAGCTGAGCTTTCACACTAAGACAGACTAGGGAGAAGGACCCAGCAGCCCATCTCTGAAACAATTAGCCACTGAAAACCCTATGACTAGCAGAGAAGCACGGTCAAATACAGTGCCAGAAAATGAGCCTCCCATCCTGGAAGACATTCAAGAAATGACTGGGTAAGAGTTGCCTCCTCAAAGCAGAGTTTTTTTTTTTTCTTTTTTTTTTTTTTTTTTTTTGTGTGTGTGGTACTGGGCGTTGAACCCAGGGCCTCGTGCCTGCATGCTCTGCAAGTGCTGGACCACTGAACTGTACCCCCAGCCCATTTTTTCAGTTTTTGAGACAGTGTCTCGCTAAGTTACACAGACTGCCTCTAGCCTTGAATTTGCGATCCTCCTGCTTCTGCCTCCCCAGCCACTGGGATTACAGGTGTGCGCCACTATGCCCGGCAGCAGAGTTGATTTTAATGATAGTAATGGAGTAATGCCCCTGGGACCTCTTTTTGCTGATGTGGCACAACTCCAAGTGAGAAGAAACATAGTGGCTGCAACACTGGGCTCAAACAGAAACAGATCATGTGCCTGGTACATTGTTGGGTCGTGTTTCATTCTGCTGTACTCAGGGTTGTTATGAGTTGGATCTGATTCCATGGCACCTAACAACAGCAATGTCTTTCATAGTGACTTAGGGCTTCACAAAGGGTGGCAGGAAAAGGAAGCATCCTTAAAGGAACCCACAGTCTTTGGACCCAAGCAGCGAGCACCTTCAGATATGCGAGGCTTGGTTCTCCTTGCCTGGCCCCTGGGGCGGGGGCAACCGGCTCAGCAGTGAAAGCAGCCTTGGGCTGGAGTTCAGTCCAGACCCACAGTCTGTGTGCAACACTGGGCGGCTCCTTTAAGTCATCTTCCTGCAGTGAAAAGAAGGTCTGGCACCAGGCAGGTCCAGGTCTGGTCCCCCTAGCTGAAGACTGGCCCTGGCAAGAGTGACAAAGAGTGACATGTAAGAGTGTTCCTGAGATGGGGGGAGTTAGGAGCATTCTGTGATCAGCTAGGAGGGAAGCAGACATGCTAATAAGGTAATTAGCACCTTTTCTCTGATTAGCAGCCAGAAAATTATTGAAAGGAATTAGATAGAAACTGTGAAAAGATTCCCAGGCAACTGAGAAGAGAAAGGTAATAGCCTTTTCTGTGGCAAAAAGCAATGAAAACATGTTTTGTAAGCAGAGAACCAATATCTCCTGTCCTCACCCCAGTGGCTCCCTTTTAGACCCTCATGCTTGCCTCTTACCCCAGGGCCTTTGCACATGAAGCTGGCTCTTTGCAAGAGGCACTGTCTCCCTTCCTCTTTGCCTAGGTAACTCCTGCTCCTTTGTGTCTGTCTTCAGGATTGTCTCTGACCATCCAGGCAGTTAAATTTCTCCCATTGTGGATTCTTAAAGCACCATAAACTCCTCCTGTAAAGCACAAATATAAATGCAATTTTACATTCGTGTGGTTGGTTGAGCGATGCTTATCTCTCCCATTTAGACCATAAGGTCTGTGGGCTTGGGTTCCATGCTGTTTTTGTTCCCCACAGGGTCCCCAGCCTTCAGCACACTGCCTGGCACAGAGACGAATAAAGAGTAAGATGGGGTTTGACAAATGAACACGTTAATTAAAGGCAGACGCAGTTAAGGGAGGCTGGACATCTGCTCCTTTGTGCAGATCTGGAAGTCTGTGAGAATGGTACTATTCGTCATTCCCAGGAAGAGATGGGAGCTCCCGGGATCAAACATGAAATGATTTCCCAAGACACAGGGTTCCTGTGTGCGGCAGAATTAGGACTGGTTCCCAATGCTCGAGAATCTGAGTCCTATTCATTTTTGTTTTAAATATGGCTATGAAGTTGCTTCTTGGCAGAAGTTAAGTTGGTTTTTTAGATTAAAACAAGCAGTAAACAAGAAGAACACAGATGAGAGACAGACCCCAAAGCCAACCGGACACTGGGGTGTTTTCAAACCCCTCACATCAGTGCCAGCTACCTTGGAGGGAAGTCTCATGTGTGGCACTTGAAGTTACCTGGCACAAAGCTCCTGGGAGCCACCAGGAGTGGCAGACTCATGCCCATGGGGGAGTTTCCCCTTTGTGATCAGGAATTTGAGCAACAAAACCTTCTACAGAAGGTGCCAGAAACTTTATGGGGTGATGTAGAAATGATGGCAGGAGCCGGCACCTGATGCTGGCAGGGAGTTGGTCAGCAGATCCGCCAGCTTCTGGGCATTGCTACCCAAAGGCCATGCGACCTGAGATGGTCTCTGGCTTGATGGAGTTGGAGGTGGAGGAGGATGTGAACTGAATGCCTCCCCTAATGTCTTGCCATGTGAGGAACAGTCACCCTGACAGTCTTGGGCAAGACACCTAACCTCTTTCAAAGCAAGCCAGTGACCCAAAACAGAACCCTATATTGTATCGGGTCCCCACTGTGTGCTGGAGAGAGAATGATTCATGTAACAAAGTAAAACAAACACAACAGAGCATCACCCAAAGACCCTGCCTTGGCTGGGCCTGCCTTCTGGCAGCAGACAGACACACTCAGGAAACGTTCATTAACAACTACATTACACAGCGTTGAAAAGTATGAGCAAGTGCAGAGGAAAGAAGCTGACCTCTTTCTTTCCAGGAGGTTACAGAAGGCATCCCTTAGAAATGGATGATCCAGCAGGCTGAGAAGAAGGGACATCCCAAGACAGACAGAACAGTATGAGCAAAGGCCCTGGGGGTCCCAAAGACCACTGCAGCTGGAGAAGAGAAAGTGGGCAGAGGAGTAGGTGGTGGTTTGAGATGAACCCCCAGAGAAGCAGGGCCCAGACCCTCCTGGCACCTACAGGCCATGTGGGGGTTTGTGGTATTTGTCTTAGGGGCCATTTGACATTGAGTGGTCAGTGTCAGAGAGGACGCAAGCTCAGGCGAAACCTTGGCCTTGACTCAGCAATTGGCTGCAAGGATTTATTGAGGGACACCATTTATCCTGTCCCAACCTCAATCAGACAGCCTGCAGAACAAGCTCACCATGGACCCAGGGAGGGGAAGCCATGACGTCACGGCCACTATGTGCACATTGACTTTGGAGTCAGTATAATAATGCCACTTGCTACAAACATATCATTCCACGCCATGATGAGCAAATAGGACACTGGCCTGGAGAGAGAGGGCCCACAGCCCTGCTCGTTATTGATGCATTGCATTTGCGCATGGAGGGCTTTCTAGTGTTGGGCAGATGGATTCATTTTAGAGGTAGAGGGCTCATGAAAATCCCACCGTGTGTGTGTGTGTGTGTGTGTGTGTGTGTGTGTGTGTGTGTGTGTGTGTGTGTGCAGGTGCTGGTGGCCTCTCTGCATTTCTAATTTGTGACCTGAGCAATTTTCTTGGCACAGAGGTAAAAAGATGGAGAGGGCTGCAGTTTTCTGCCAGGGCTTTCTGTCGGGGACTAGGCTAAGCTCTCAGCTCTTGGGGCTTTGTGTCACTTCTGGACTGGTCTGGTCACCTGCGGCTAGAACAAAGAGGCTCCAGGAGGCTAGCTACAAAAGGGGGATAACTTTATTATACAGGAAATGGAAGACAGGGATAACTGGAACAGGACTGGAACCAGCAGGATCAGGAGCCAGCAGGAACAGGAACAGGTGGGGACTGGAGCTCTTCTGTCTGCAGTGCTGGGCCCAGAGGCTGTCCTCAGCTTGCTTGTAGGTCTGTTGTAGTTCGATGGTGATGGCGATGGTCTTCTCTTCTTCCCTCTGGTGGTCTCTGGTCTCTGTCTCCGTGATGATGTAGGTAGATGATCTCTAAGGCAGGCAAGCCTCCGATGATGATGGTGGTGCTGCTGCGGTGGTGTGGCGGCAGCTGTGCGATGGAATGGCATAGACTCTGCGGTGGTATGGCAATCCGCTGGTCGGGTGTGGATGGCTACTGGCTGGCTACTGCCCTGTACTCAGTCCTTATATAGTCTTAGGGCAACTGCCCCTAACTGCCTCAAGATGGCCGTTGTGGTAACCAACCAATCAAATGCTAGCACGAGGGCTAGTGTGAGGGAATGGGCACAACCAATGAGGAGTGACATTCAAATAACTGGAGGCCATCTTGCCTCGGGCCATAGACCAGGCCTCCTGGTGGGCTAGATAAGCCCTTAACCAAACCAAGCCTCCTCTGTAGCCCTTGAGGCTATCCCAGAATTCCCTACAGGCTTTCAAAATGGTGGCACCTTGAGGGCTCTTAATGAGTGGAGCATTTGAGGGCCCCATCAAATATGGTGTCAGGTTTTTAATGGGCTTTGTTTTCTGTCCTATTGGATTCTGAGGGTTTTAGAACACACCCTCAGGAGACACCAATAGAAGATGTCGCGGGTGGGGGTGAGCTGGGAAGAGCTGCCATCCGTCCCCACTGCTGCCTGGCTCAGTGGGCCCCCAGGTGCACGTTCAGCCCTTGCTTCCTTCCTGCTCTCTGGGGAGCAGGACACCATTCGGTTTTACCTGTTCTTTGCAAGGAAGATAGATTGTGCAGAGTGAAAAGCGAAGGTATGGTGCAGATGCACATCATGGAGGTTGACGGAAAGGAAGGCTGGCATTGCATCTGCCTTCCGTGTGCATGGGGTTATTTTGGACATCTTATGTTTTGGGCACAAGCTTCTTTGTCAAGCACAGCAGGAAAGATGGGGAGACCCTGATGAACAGGGAGGTGCAGGCATAGTTTAGGAGCCACCACTCAGAGGATTCCTCTCTGCTTCTAAAAGGCCTTTGGGTTGAGAAGTCACAGGGTGTGGCAGGGACATAGTGTGGCTCCTTCTGCTGTCACAGGTCTGGAGCCTCCTCCTCGCCTATGCGTCACTGAGTCTGGCTTCTCCACGTGCTGCCGGGAACCTTCCGCCTGTGCTGTGCCTCCCCTCCTTCCAGCTTTGGCCTTCCTGGGCACCGCACACCGTTCTCCTCCCTCCCCAGGCTCTTTGCTCCCTTGACCTGTGAGTCCTGAGTCTCCCTTGCTTTCTCCTGTGCCGCTCTGTACCCGGTTCTGTCTACTTGCGATGGGTTCTCTCCTGCGGCTGTTTCCCAGTGTCCTCTCAAAGCTCCAGGGTTCTTCTCACCCCCCACGTTAGGAGGTGCCGTCCTCAGCAGTCAACCCCCTCCTGGTGATGGGTGGTGCTGAAATCCTCTTTCCTGGCCTCGGACCTGCCTCCCCAGCTGCCTGCCTACCTCCTGGAAAAGTGGAAAAGTGAGTTCCACATGCTTTTCCCTTCCCTCGCTCATTCAGTCATTCAACAAATGTTTACAGAGCTGCTGCTCTCTGTCAGGTACAGCTCTAGGGGCCAGGGGACAATTGGGAGGAAGAAAGCAAGGTCCGTAACCTGTCCTCCACCTTTCTAAGTGACACTGTCGTTCACCTGTCCTTGCCTTCTTGCTGTCCTCTGCACCCGATCACCCTGCCGATCTGATTGATTGGCCTCCAAAGCCAGTTGAATTGACCTCCTAAATATTCATTGAGCTCTGCTTCCCTTTGCCTGCACTGCTGCCCTCTTGTTCAAGTCTTTCTCTCTCTTCTGGGATCACTTCAGTGGCTTCTTATGTGCTCTTCCTGCCTCCATTCACGTTTTCTCTCCTCTGAGCCCTTCTAGCCACAGCCATCCTTCCAGAAGACCAAAATCTGACCGCATCACACCTCTGCGTAAAAGTCTCCAGTAGGTTCTTCTTACCAACCCCGGAAGCCCTGAGCTCACCTCTGTTTCACTCTATTTTTCTGTCTTACCCTTCTGCCTCCCTTTTTTCCTCCCTCTCTTTCTCTCTCCCTCCTTCCCACCTTTTTCTTTTTGCCTGACTTTTTCCCTTCCTTCCAAGACCAACTTGAATGTCTTCGATTCAATTCCACAAATATAAGCACAGAGCACCACTCTGCAGGCTCTGTTACAAGTACTTATATTCTATCAGACAGGAACCTGAATAGTTAGGCAGGAAAGAAAAGCATAGTGGAAGCCGTGGGAATTGTATGGGCTGTAAAGGCGATGAATACAGGCTTAAGAGCACTTCACATCATGAGCCTGCAGTACAGGGACCTGGCCTTGACCCTGACTCCTGCCCCAGGCTCAGGCTTCCCCTGCTCTTTGCTGCTTTGCTTGTGCTTCTGTAGCTCCAAGCTGCTCCCCATCCCAGAGTGCACCGGGTCTTCTATCTCTGTCATTGTACAATGTCCTCTGGAGTTTGCTCTGTCCAGAACTTTCCGCTTTGTACCTGGCTGCCTTCCATTCAGAAGCAGTCCAGGCTGCCTGCCCTGGGCCTTCCACTCAACTCACTGTGGGTCAGATGGGTGCCCCCGTCCTCTGGATTCCCTTGGAACTCTGCATTTTCTTTGACCGTGGCTGAGCTCTGGGACGCCCTCCTTGGATGAGTCTAGGAGATCAGCAAGCCGTTTTCCTGTCCAGCCTCAGTTTCCTTATGGATGCAATGGGAAGAAAGAGAGCGTCCCACTGATCTTTCCTGGTTGTCAGAGGCCTGCGGCAAATCTGAAGGACCAGAGAGGAAAGGTTGGTGCTGAGGGCTGGGAGGTCAGGGGGCGGTGTGTGTCAGCACCTCCCTGGCCTTGGAGCCTTGGATTCTCCACATGTCGCCAAGCCAAGGTGGATGGCACAGCAGCTGACCTGGGTACTTGCCCGACTCCAGCTTGGAAGGTGATGGCAACCAGAAGCTCCTGGGGCTGAGTGGAGACACAAACAGGCCATCATCTATTTTGCTGTCCTCTTCTCCAACAGTAATTTAGAGCCCCTTTCAGAGGCTGACATCCAATTTCCCCTTTTATATCAATTCTCAGAATGACACTTAAACCATCTAATTTTCTGTTAAAATCTCTCCCTTCCCACCCCTGGTTTATGTTTCTAATTCCTTTGCTACCCAGAGTTCAATGGTGGTGGTGAACCCTGGTCACGATTAATTCATCCCCTTCTTTTGAGCGCCAAGTGGGTCTCAGACAGGCTGCCCAGATGAGCACGTTCTGTAGGGAACCAAGAAATATTAGGGTTTTTGGACCTGCATTTAGGACCACACAAAAACACACAGCTATGCACATGAAGATGTGGGGTTGCTCTGTTAAAGGGGCTGGAGATAATCTGTATTTGGTCTGCTGGTCTCCAGGGTGTGCACGAGAGATGCATACATCTGATGCTCCTAGGATGCCTGGATCTCCATAAGTTATAGGAAGATCCATAATTTGTTAGCTTCACTGAGGAAATGATTAGCAAGCAGAACATTATACCCGAGTTGAGGGTTGCTAAATCTGCTGGCATTAGTTCAGGGCTCATTTTTCTTCTGTGGATGCATTCCTCAAGAGGGAGAAGCTGGCGATGACCAGCACTCTGTGGGGGAAGGTGGGATCTTCAGGTGGCATGTGAACATAGGCAACAGGGGCCACCCTTGCGTCAGGGAAGGGAGCCAACAGGTGAAGCATTGCTAAAGGGAAGGGTGCACTTGCCAGTAGTGAATCAAGTAGTGAATCAGCAATCAAGGGCTTTGGAACGCAACAAAGCTTCAGTGTTATGGTTTGAATCTAAAAGGTCCCTCCAAAGTCAGGTGTTGATACGCACAGTCCACAGGTGGTGGTGCTGTTGTGTAAAGTTCTGGGAGATGGGACCTAGCTTTGCAGACATAGGTCATTGGGGGTGGGTCTTTTGAGGTTTTGCCTGGACCCCTGCTTCTGTTAAGCCCTTTCTGCTTCCTGGCTGCCATGATGTGAGGTCATCCACCTCAGGTCATGCAGCCTGACCCACTGTCATGTCTCACCTGCCTCTGTGGGCTAAGCTGCAAACCCCAATAAACCTTTCAACACCTAAGTCATATCTGTCAGGTATTTTGTTATGCAATCCACAAGCTGACTAGCACATCAAATTAATGAGTTTTGACATTATACTACCTTCCTCACAGGGTGTTTGTTGTTGTTGTTTGTTGTTGTTAGGTGCTATTGAGTCGGGTCCAACTCATAGCAACTCTCATAGGGTTTTCAATGGCTGATTGTTTCAGGATTGTTTTTCAGAAGTGGACTGCCATTTCCTGCTCTCATTTTTGGGTGTTGGGGATCGAACCCAGGTTCTCAGGAAGTAAGGAGTAGCACTCTACCAACTGAGCTAAACCCCGCCCTCCTCATGGGGTACACCAAGATTAAATGAGATGATATGGGGGAAGTAGCTGGCACCTGATCAATAATCCATACACAGTAGCTACTGTGGAGATCACTTAATCCTTGAGATTGGTGGCAGTCGCTTTTCCTGTCTTTCAGCTGAGGAAATGAAGGCTTAATGAGGCTAAACCATGTTCTCAGGTCCTCAGAGGCAGTGAGTTTGTGGCAGAACCAAATTCTGGATGTTGTTGTTGTTGTTGTTGTTGTTGTTAGGTGCCATCAAGTTGGTATCTGACTCATAGTGACCCTCTGTATAACAGGCAAAACACTATTGTTGGTGCTTCTCTGATACTTGTAGGGTTTTCAATGGCTGATTGTTTTTTGGGAGTGGGTTGCCTGGTCCTTCTCTCAAGCATCCAGCACCTGGTGTTCCCAGGCGGTCTCCCATCCAAGGACTAACCAGGCCCGACCTTGTTTAGCTTCTGAGATCTGATGGGATCAGACACCATGGTGCCAGGGCTGTGGGTGAATTCTGGACATAGATGTGTCTTATTTACCACCATGCACCTAGGCTCCATCCTGAGGCTGAGACGGCTCCTGCTCTTTCTAAGGAATTATGGCCCTGTGCAGCGAAGGCTGTTGTCATTTCCTAGTTAGGGTGCAGGATCTGTGGGTTCCGGGATGTGAGACTGATGATTGAGAAGTTTCTTGGGATCATTGGATCTTTGGGAGGAGCAGTGAGGTATGGGGCCTCCAGTCTCAGCTACTGGCCCTGCTTGCTTTTTGTCTTATTATATTTTTAGTTATGGGAACATACACACATGATTTATCATTTTAACAGTGTGGAAGTATATGATCCAGTGGCGTTAAGTATGTTCACAGTGTTTTACAACCAACACCACTACATAGTTCCAGAACTTTCATCACTCTAAATAGAAACTCCATTCCCATTCGAGTCCGTACCCAGGCCTGTTCCCTGCCCCAGGCACTCACTGATCTACTTTCTATCCCTTCAGATTTGCCTGCTCTGGACATGTCGTATAAATGGAACCATACAACATGCAGCCTTTGTGTCTGGCTGCTCTGAGGGGTAGCAGAGAAGGGAAGGGGGCTTGGGAGTGAGGTGGAGATGGGGAAGGGACAAAGCTCCTCCGCATGCCCACGAGACCCCTGGTCGGCTCTGACGGTAGCAAGGGCACAGGCTCTTGCTGAAATCCACCCCTCCATTCCTGGGTTGGGATACACAGAGTCCGCTTTTCCTGAAAGCATTTGCCTCCTGATTCCTGGAGAGCAAGTGGCGAGAATTCAGGTAACGGAGACTACAGCCCCTTCCCCACTCCTCAGCAGTGGATTCCTTTCCTGCCTTCAGATCATGAGCATCTCTCACCCTTCAGACCCTCAGTCCTGCCTCTGAGCTCCCTTGTCTCATGCCCCCATTCCCGGAACTCTGACTTGCACCTCACTTTCTAACCCTAATAATGCACCCCTAACCCAGCCACTCTCTTTCTCTTGCTGATGTTCATTCATTCCTTCACTCTCTCATATCCACAACTTCATTCCCTCATTCATCTGTCCATCCATCCTTCCTTCCCTCTGTGTATCCATCCATCTGTGCATCCTTCCATCCACCTGTTCATCCATCTGTCCCTGCATCTATCTATCCATCCGTCCATCCATCCGTCCCCACATCCTACTTTTCTTCTAGCCACCCATCATCCACCCTCTCTCCTTCTGTGTATCCATCCATCCCCCCATCATCCATCTGTGTGTCCCTCCATCCCTCTGTGTATCCATCCACTCATCATCCATCCATCTATCCATCCACAGGTCCCTCCCTCCATTCCTTCCTCCTTCCCTCCATCCATCCATGCTTCCTTCCATCTACCCACCCATTCATCCGTCCATCCTTACAACCATCCATCCATCATCATCCATCCACCCATCCCTGCATCCTTACTTCCATCATCCTCTAACCCTCTATGTATCCACCCACTTGTGTACCTATCCACCATCATCCATCCATCCATATATTCCCCCCTCTAACCCTCTCTCCTTCTGTCCATTCATCCCCCTTCCATCCACCCATCCATCTATCCATCCATCCTGTATGCCTCTGTGTATCCTTCCATCCCTGCACTTCTCCATCTCTCTGTGTACCCATTCATCATGCTCCTACCCATCCCTACCTCCATGCCTCCCTGCATCCATCCATCCACCCACCATCCCGTCTCTTTCCTTGTGCTGCTAGCATGTGTGTTCCAACCTTCACTGTGTTCCAGGATCCAGACTGGGGACCGTTGCTGCAGAGATAAATTGACATTAATCTGGTCACATGGGGGCAGATATTTAAATAGACTTATAATCCCCATGATGAGATCAGCAATACAGGCCTGGAGAGTGTGTTCTCGTAGCACCCTGGGGGTGGAAGGGAAAGAGGAGGTGGCAGCCTCTTGTCATATTCTCAGCAGGCTGGTGTGGAGCTCCCCTCCCCCACTAGCTGTTCCCAGAGCTCGGGCTTATTACTGCATCCCAGTGGCCCCAGGCCTGCTACAGAACCACTGTGGCATCCGATCCCCTCAGATCTCAGAAGCTAAGCAGGGGCAGGCCTGGTTAGTACTTGTATGGGAGACCGCCTAGGAACACTAGGTGCCATAGGCTTGGGAGATGGACCTGGCAACCCACTCCCAAAAATCAATCTGCCATTGAAAACCCTATGAGTAGCAGAGAAGCACTGGCAATAGTGTTTCATCTATTGTACGTAGGGTCAATATGGGTCGGACACCAACTTGATGGCCCCTACCAACAACCACAAAGTGGCCCCAGAACCTGTCCAGGTGACCAGCGAATCAGTAGGCCCATTCTGTCGATGAGAAACAAAGGCTCAGAGGCTTGCTGAAGCTTCTCCCTGCAGGGCCAGCGGCGGGAGAAGGCAGCTGTGTGCGCTGGGGGTTGTCTCTCACATGGCCAATGGCTGGGCACCTCTCCATGCTCTTCCTATCCCGAGTGGCTCCCCTTCTCCCTGGGAGTGGGCCGGCTTACCCCAGTGTGGCCTCTTCCCCTTCCCTCGCACACAGTGGTTGCCGACTCACAGCCTCTCCCGAAGGTGCTCAGTTGGGTGAGAATATGGGGACTGACAGGCTGTGACATGCAACTGTCTCAGCCGGGAGCGCCCAATGGAAACACATGTCCGTGAGGATGTCACACAGCAGCCACCCCTTGATGTCACACCCTGCTCCCCACTGGCAGAGATGGAGGTCGCCTGGTGCTATAGCTGAAGGCTGCTCCCGAGTCAGACTCCAGGCTCTGAAACTCCACCCTGACAGATGCTAGCTCCACGACCTTGGCCATGTGAATGAACTTTGACAGCTTTGCTACTCAGAGCTTGGTGCATGGACCAGCAGCATTGGTGTCACTTGAGGGCTTGCTAGCAGTTCTGTAGCACCCACTTGTAGAATCTGCATCATAACAAGAACCCCACATGGTATGTTTACTGTGGTTGTTGCTTGCCATCCAATGGGATCTGACTCATAGCGACCCTGTGTATAACAGAACAAAACACTCCCAACACTGTGCCATGCACATGATCTTTTTATGTTTGAGCCCAATGTTGCAGACACTGTGTTTCTTCTCATTCTGAGTCAGGCAACATCAGCAAAAGGAGGTCCCAGAGGCTTTACTCCATTCCCATCATTAAGGTTGACTCTACTTTGAGGAGGCAGCTCTTCCCCAGTCGTTTCTTGAATGCCTTCCAGCCTGGGGAGCTCATTTTCCAGCACTGTATCTGACAGTGCTTCTCTGTCATTCATAGGTTTTCAATGGTTAATTGTTTCAGGAGAGGGCAGCCAGGTCCTTCTCCCTAGTCCGTCTTAGTCTGGAAGCTCAGCTGAAACCTGCCCAGCATGGGTGGCCCTGCTGGTATCTGAAAAACCAGTGGCCTAGCTTTCAGCATCACAGCCACACACAAGCCCCCACAGCAGGACAAGCTGAAAGACAGGTGGTTCCTACGTTCCTTAAAGTCTGAGAAAGACCTCTCTCTAGGGCTCCACTATCTAAACTGTGAGATGAGGACAAAATACCTTCCCTGAAGAGTTAACGTGGGCATCAAGTGCCCTGAAACCTCTCTGTGGGACCAGCCCATCATCCCCATTTGCCTGGCCCCGAGGGAGGTCCTGGGAGGCTGGAGCGAGAGTTTTACCATGAAATGAGTCATCTACCTGTTTCTGGCTCAGTCCCTGGGACACAAGAGCTGCTTTGCAGCGGTGCCATCACCGATGTGACATTTGGACCCATGGGAAAGCATCACAGGGGACGCGTTTGCCTTTGCGTCAGTGCTGTGCTGGTGGCTTGTAGCGTTTGGGGTTTTTGTCATTGTTTTTGATTGTTTCGTGATGACAGCAGTCACAATAATCACAGCTGTTGGGGCGTGCTAAGAGCCATACGTGGATTCTCTCAATCACGACCTCTGTAAAGTAGGCACTAAAATTCCACAGTGTCTGCAACAGTGGGCTTAAAAAAATAAAATCATGTGTCTGGCACAGAATTGGGGAGTGTTTTGTTTTGTTGTACATAGGGTCGCCATGAGTTGGACTTGACTTGATGGCACCTAACAACAACAAAATTCCCTGCATTTTAAAAGTGAGAAAATGAGTCTCACAGATAGGAAGGGCTTTTTGCCTATCGTCCCAGAGCCAACAAGAGGCAGATCTGTCCTGAACCCTTTGTCCATCTGGCACCAGCCTTATGAACTTGAACCTCGACTCACAAAGGAAGTAGCAGGTTCCCTTGAGAGGCTGAGCTCTCAGGGAGGTTCGTAGACATTTCCAGAGGCCAAGGGTGCACGTCTGAACAGGACCTTTCCACTCTAACGTTTACTATCAGGGCTGCCCCTGTGAGAGTTTTGGGGAATCTTGAACCTCCTCTTTCTCCAAAAATAAAGCTACCTCCTTCCATTCCCTCAGCAGCCTCTCTCCGTGTGGCAGCTGGAGATGAAATCGTCATGAACATGACCTGATTGCTTTTTTCTCCTCACTGCAACAGCTTAATGACAAGCCATTATTATTGGCAGCAACTTGTCACTTCTCGAGTCTGGGTCACGGCAGCTGGAGTTGTCAGACTCTCTGTGCAGAAACTGATCTCAGTGACGTATTACAGCCAAACAGCAAGACAAAGGAAAGATGAAGAGCTCACAAGGGGAAGAGATAAGTGGAGATAAATGAAAAGAGGCAGCCACCTCTGTGGGAGAAGCATGGATGAGAAAAAGGGAGGATAGGAGAAGGAAATGTTCAAATTCTTCCCATCCAAGTTTAGGAAGATTAGTGAAGAATGAACTATGTTACTCTCTCCACCACCCCCAGTTAAGGTGGCACAGAAAGCTTTGGTTGTAAGTGACAGAAAAGCTAATTCAGACTGACGTTGGCAAAATGAGGTACTTAGATGGGGCATGCATTTAACCCAAGGGTATCTTGGTTTCAGGTGTGACTTGCCCAGGGTGCTCAGCGAGGATATCAGGACGTGATAAAGCTCCATTTCCCAGCTTTGCCTTTGGCGCTGATGGTTTTCTTCTCTGGGTGGTGTCTGGTGGTCAGATGGCTACTGGAAATTCTAGCTGAACATCCTTCCAGGTTCAAGTCTGATAGTGAAAGAAATGGCCTTCTCCTGGTCTCCTTCTCCACTCTGATTGGACAGATTGGGACAAGTTCCTATCCAGAATTAATGACAGACACTGTGGGGATTGGATAAGGCAGTTGGCTTGACCGAGAGAGGAAATGTTGGCTCCCAGTGGAGATTCATGATTATCAATAGAGGAAGACAGGACTCTCAGTGGTAAGAATGACAGATATCCATCATGGAGCTCAGGGCGGCTTCTGCTTTTCTAAGAAGTGGGTTCTGGGAAGTGCAGCTTCAGGTGCACAGAGAAAGCTGGTGGCCCAATCCAAACTGGCCCTGGCCAAATGCAGACGGCCCCAGATACTTTGCTGTCAGCTCCCCAGGCACTTGACCCAGTGGCTTCTGGGTGGGTAGAGTTTCTCTCGTGCTTCAGTGGGAATAGCTAGGGCTAGCTGCCGAGTTCTGGTAATTGTTCATGGTGCTGCTTGGGAACCTGGCATTGGATGCTCACCTGCAGGTTGACAGAGCACCAGGTGAAGCCAGCATGGACATCTGCTGTGTCCTTGCACAGAAGTAAGGGCCTGCACCTCGGCAGGTGTCTCCTCTTGGCTAGCCCTGCACACGATCTAGAAAGCCGCACTGGGTCCAACGGCAGCCCCTGTGTGGTTCTGGGTAATGTAGGTCTTCCTGAACCAGCTGCGGCAGGAATCAAGGACTATGCCTCCCCTTCCCTTGTGGGTTCTTCCCTCCCGCACTGCAGCACCTGCTGAAGGAGGGGGCTGACTTTGGATGATGGGTTGGGAAAAGGCCTGGATGCCCCAGGCGGACATGGGAGTTGAAGCCATAACAGTCAAGGTTAGGGTTCGAGCTGACAGCAGCTGTGGGGCTTGCTGTTTCCTCAAGGCAGACTCACATTGGGTGTAAGACATCCAGGGGAGAACAGGGCCAGAAATCCCAGCATCTCTCCCAGTTTCCCTTCTGGGGGACACTGAGGGTATACTTCTCAGAGGAGTGGTTTGGAATAAAATGGACCTACAACCGTGATGCCCGTCCCTTGCTGTGACCTACGGGGCATGCACTGTGCAGTGTGGGCTCTGCCTCTGCCCTAGCTCCTTCTGACCCCTCTCGCCCTTGCTCCTAAAACTGCACTGATTCAACCTCCCTCCATTCTCGCAACTTGCCACGCCTTCTCCTACCATGTCCATGCCGTTTCTGCTCACATGGGCTCCCCACCCTCATGCCACCCTAGGCTTCGCCTCCTTCAGCCCACAGTGACTGTCATCTCACTCCACTCCTGAATTTGACATGCTCTGATTTCCTTGAAAGCATTCTATGTATCAGTTTCTTTCTTCCTTGTCTCCTCTCATAACTCATGGATACAGTACAGGGAATCACACACACACACACACACACACACACACACACACTCTCACACACTCACACGCAGATATGTATATGTATATCTCCCCATGGATACAGAGAACAAACTATATATATTTAAAGGTGTGTGTATTGTGTATATATATATATATACACATATAATATCACATATATAATATGTGATATAATACAACATATACTGTGTACTATATAGACACACACAAACACTATATACAAAATGTATTATTGTTAGGTGCCATCTAGTGGGATCCGGCTCAAAGTGACCCTATATACAACAGAATGAAACACTACTTGATACTGCGCCATGGCACATAATCTTTTATGTTTGAGCCCGTTGTTGCAGTCACTGTTGCTTCTTATTTTGAGTCATGGCACATCAGCAAAAGGAAGTCCCAGGGGCTTTACTCCATTCCCATTATTAAGGTCAACTCTACTTTGAAGAGGCAGCTCTTCCCTAGTCGTTTCTGGAATGCCTTCCAGTCTAGGGGCTCATTTTCTGGCACTCTATTTGACAGTGCTTTCCTGCTATTCATAGGGTTTTCAATGACTAATTGTTTCAGGAGTGGACAGCCAGGTCCTCCTCCCTAGTCTGTCTTAGTTTAGAAGCTTAGCTGAACCATGTCCACCATGAGTGTCCCTGCTGGTGTCTGAAATACCAGTGGCATAGCTTTCAGTATCATAGCAGCATGCAAGCCCCCACAGCACAACAAGCTGACAGACAATTGGGGGATGGTGTGTGTGTGTGTGTGTGTGTGTGTGTATGTGTGTGTGTGTGTACACGCTAGAACATTATTTAGCCTTCTTTTCCTCTTGCAGTACTGAGAGTTGAACCCAAAACATGCTCTATCATTGAGCTGCACTCCAAGCCCCTTAATTATTTATTATTTTTTTATTTTGAGAAAAGGTCTTGCTAAGTTGTTCCAAGTTGCTTCTGGCCTTACCTCGAGATTCTCCTGCCTCAGCCTCCTGAATTGCTGGGGTTACAGATGTGCACCACTGTGCCCAGCTCATTATTCAGCCTTAAAAAGAAGAAAATCCTGTCACAAACTTGTGACAGTGTAGATAGAAATGGATGATATTATCATAAGCCAGACATACAAAGTAAAATAACGTATAATTTCACTGAGAGGTGGGATATAAAAAAGTGGAACTCATCGAAGAGAATGGTGGTTGCCAGGGGCTGAGGAGTGGGGACAATAAGGAGATATTAGTCACAGGGTAAAAATTTGCTACAAAATAATAAATTCTGGAGACCTACTGGACAGTATAGTGACTGTAGTTAATAATAATGTATACTGGAAATTTGCTGAGAGAGTAGAACTTAATTATTCCTGTCACACACAGAAGGTAACTATGTGAGGTGATAGATGCGTTAATTAGCTTGATTATGGTAATCATTTCACAATGTATACACATATCAAAACATTATGTTGTTCACTTTGAATATATGCAACTTCTGTTTGTTAATTATACCTCAATAAAGCTGAAAAATCAAGGAAAAATTAACCTTCTCCCTTGAAGAGAAGGAGGAGAGAGCAGAGAAAGATGGTGCTAGTTTATTTTTAAAGGATGATTGGTACATTTGCTCCAGAGAGGAGCCAAATGAAGGGATGGAACATAAATCATAAAATGCTCCAGTGAATGGAGGTTGCTTGTAGAGGGAGTCAGCGTTTCTGCTGGTGCAACTGACGTGCTTTTAGGAAATCATATATGGGTAATACGAAGTTTGTTTTTGGTCTTCCTGCCAGCACTCGTTTCTCAGTTTGATTAGTTCGCCCAATAACCAATTTGCCACATGCTGTGGTGCTCCAGACCCCTCTTGGGCACTGCAATAGCTGCTGATGCCCTTCACTTGGTTCCCGTCCATGCTGGGGCTGGTGTGAGTTTCTGTGGTATTCTAAAGCTCATGGGAGCTGCTGAAAACATTGAAGAAAGGTTTGGTGGGCTGGGGGACACCATGCCCCAATGTGAACTCCAGAATGAGCACCCCACTAGCAGCATGGGGGTGGGGTGAGGGAGCAAGCCTGGGTGGGAGATTGAGAAAGAAGGCGTTCTCCTTCATTTGGGAGGGAACTGCCAAGCATCCGAACACGGGCAGGTGCGGCAGGGAGAGGAAGAAGACATAAATCCGTGGGTGAGCAGGACGCAATGGCTGCCTCTCAGCTTGGGTGGGGGACATGTCTTCCTCCTGACAGGAGTGAGATGGAGGATGGAAGGTAAGCTGTAAGATGGTCCGATGAGTAGACACGGCTGGAAGTGGACCACGGTGTTTGTGGTGATGGAGTGTTTGTGGTGTTTTGTGGGTGTTTGTGGTGACAGGGTACTTGGGCGGGACTTCCTCTCTCTTGCCTCAGTCCCTGCCCTGAACCAGTTGCCAATTGCATGTGAAGCCCCTGACATTGGTTTCCTGATTCTGGAGGATCTTCTTTGCTGCCTGGGCGCCTCAAGAAAGTTTGCATGATTACATGGTATTTATTCATATCACACACATCCTCTCTCTCTCTCTCCCTCTCTCTCTCTCTCTCTCTCTCTCTCTCTCTAGTTCTCTCTCTCTCTCTTTTTCCCTCTCTCTCTCTTTCTTTCCCTCTTCTGTGTACCTGGAACAGGGTTTCGGGGTACCAAAGCCTCCAGATTCTGGATTCATGTGCCTTTATTTTGATTCCTGGCTGTGCCATGGCATAGAGAGCTATATGAGTTTGGGCAGCCATGTCTTCTGAGCTCAGTGTTAAAATCTGTAATACAGGAGTAATAAGGAGACCTCCCACCACCGGCTGCAGAGTGCTCTGTCCTGGGTGCAGCCAGTGAACACTGGCTAAGATAATGACATGGTGACGACAGTGAGGAAGGTGGAGTAGGGGGAGGATGGGTGGTGGTAAGAGAAGGACCCATCATCTTACATGCCCGTGAGAGTGCCATCCATCCCAATCCTCAGTCTCACTGAGTCTGACACCTTTACTTTTCCTCCCATGCACGGACACTTCAAATACAGTTGAGAGCTCAACTGATCCCCTAGGAGAACGACAGAAAGCACATAAGGTCTCCCCAGGGCCATTCACCATCAGAAGAAAGCAAGTTCCCCAGGAGTCTCTCTGGGTCTTTTCTGGGTGGCCTGGATCATTTTGTCCTCTTCCTCCTTCTCCTCTTCCTCTCTTCAGTACCGGTGGCTTGAAGCCAGGGTTTCATGGACGCTAGGCAAGCGCTCTACCACTGAGCTGCATCCCCAATGCCAGCCTCCTTTTAACTGGGTTTTACTTTGATACAGGCTGTCACTAAGTTGCATGGGCTGCCTCCAACCTCAAACTGTGATCGTCCTGCCTCGGCCTCCCAAGGTGCCAGGCATTGTGTTTTTGTTGTTGTTGTTGTTTGTTTATTATTTTTATTTTTATTGTTGCTGGCCACCCTGTCAGGCAGCAGGACAATAAGCTGTGGAAATGGATGCAGAGTTGACAAGAGCGACCACTCACCTGTGCTTCTTGGGGGATGCTTCCCCCTCACCTGTCTCCTCCCCCAATATTTATGTGGCCCTTCCTATGTGGTAGACACCATGCAAGGCTCTGTGGATGCCAACATGCCTGACACTCAGCCTCTCTTGAGAGTGGGGCAGAGAAAAACAAGTCAACCAGGCACAGAGTACAGATCCTTGGGTCACAGAAGCACCACCTCCATTGCACTGGAATGGAGCACCAGTGGAGGCATTTTTTTTCTAATAACTGTCCAACTAATTCTAAGGTGCAACCAGGAATGAGAACCACTGGGGTCATTCCTGGATGCATCTTACAATAAGCAAGGTGTCATTGTGGGGCCATGTGGATCTTAGGCTAATTTCCTGACCTTGCTTCTTGTGTCTTTATGAGAACCGCATGCATGGGGGTTCCACAGTTTACCTTATCTCCTGGGTAGCTGGGATCAAAGAGATGATGGGTGCCTAGCTTTTGTAAATGGGTAAGTGAAATGCACGTTGTTCTTAGAGTCTGTTACTCACCAGTCTTGGTACTTAGGGAGTCAGGTGGCCCCCTCCGCACCCAGCTAGCTCTGGTTCATCCTAGAACAGAATCTCATGCTCTAGACGTGACGGGTGAGACCTCATTTACCGTGGCACTGAACCGTGGAGCCCCGAGCACACACCCAGAACCCCACACCCCTGCCTCCCTCGCTCTGTGTTGGAAACAGTTTGTTCCGTCTTCTGCAGAGCGGTGAGCGTCGGGGAAAGAGCTGCTTGTGCTTCAAAACCAAAGTGGGTGTTGGAAATCTGTTCCTCTCCCCCGGCTGCACATTCTAGGGAGGCCGAGTGCCAGAGGTGGTCACGGGCTGATCCGCTGAATCCCAGAAGCACAGGCGATGGCAGGAGGGGGTGGGCACAGGAGGGGCGGCCTCCACCATCCAGGCAGGAAGTGGGAAGGACATGCAGAAGCTTAAAAGACAGGACCATTTGGCATATCTGCTGCCAGGCCTGGGAAAGGGGCCAAGTTTCTCTTCATCTCCTCTCGGTCCATAAAATCACCTTAGAAAAACCCAGAGCTAAACGTGAGCCTCTTCAGTGCCTCACTATGCAATTATGCCTTGCAGACCCCTCTTCACTCCCAGGGGGATATGCTGCTTTTGGTCCACGGGGGATTTTGAAGGTAAAGTGACAGGTGCCAAGGGGGGAAAAACATGATGTGGGATAGCTGTGTGATGCCCATGAAGGACCTTAGTGATGATTTCTTTCCAAAGCATGGATTCATTATGGCTGGAGTTGTTGTTGTTAGGTGCCGTCAGGTTGGTATCCTACTCATAGGGATCCTACGTACAACAGGCGGAACACTATTGTCAGTGCTTCTCTGCTATCCATAGAGTTTTCTTTTCTTTCTTTTCTTTTTTCTTTTCTTTCTTTCTTTCTTTCTTTCTTTCTTTTTCTTTTTTTTTTTTTTTTTTGGTGGTACTGGGGGTTGAACCCAGGGCCTTGCACTTGCATGCTCTGCAAGTGCTGGACCACTGAGCTGCAGCCCCAGCCCTTTTTCTTACTTTTTGAGACAGGGTCTCACTAAATTACACAGGCTGCCTCTGGTCTGGAACTTGTGATCCTCCTGTCTCTGCCTCCTGAGCCGCTGGGATTACAGGCCTGCGCCACCATGCCCTGCATTCATAGAGTTTTCAATGGCAGATTGATTTTTGGGAGTGGGTTACCAGGTCCTTCTCCCACGTCTACAACACCTGGTGTCCCCAGGCAGTCTCCCATCCAAATACTAACCAGGCCCAACCCTGCTTAACTTCTGAGATCTGATGGGATAGGACACCACAGTGGTACAGCAGCAGGCCATGGCTGAAGTAGACAGGTCTTTCTTGTCACATAGGCTCCTTGGCTCAGAAGGCACAGGCTGGTTTGCAGGGGAGCCAGGATTTGAAAGTAGCACCCCAGGGATGCAGGTAAACCAGATTCTGAAATAGGGTGAGGGCCCCTTTGGGTTTCTGGCCATGTCCATGCCGTCTGTAGGATGTGGAAAGGAGCATCTGAATTGTTAGAGCCAGTGATAGAGAGATGAGCCTGTGACTCTTGTCAGCTCATCCCCTTCTCCCAGCAACCCCATAGAGTGGTGGTCATTATGTCCATTTGATGGGCAAAGAAACTCAGGCCCATAAAGCTTAAGTGCTTCCCCAGAGTCACATGGCTAATTAGTACAGAGTAAGGACTTGAACTCAGGTCCCAGTGGACTCCAGAGTCCATGGTTGTTCAGCTACAAAACTTGACCAGTGCACAGACAAAGGGTGAGGCTGGGGACTCTGAACCTAATGTGGTGGGCTATATGCATCATGGGTAACTACAGAGCAAGGGAGTGCCTCGTCAATGCGGTGCCTCAAGAATTTCAGTCAGGCAGCTGTGAACAGGGTAAATTGTCCAGATACTCCAGATACCCAGGAGTGCTTTGAGGTGTGTGTACTACAGTCTCTTGATGCGAGTTACAAAGTGGTCCTGACCCATGGGGAAAATAACTATGCCTTATATTTGCTGGCCAGCAGCCATACCACTGTGGTGACCGATCTTGTCAGATCTCAGAAGCTAGGCAGGGTTGAACCTGGTTAGTACTTGGATGGGCGGCTGCCTGGGAACACCAAGTGTTGTAGGCTTGGGAGAATGACCCAGCAACCCACTCCAAAAAAGCAACCAGCCATTGAAAGCCCTATGAATAGCAGAGAAGCATGACAATAGTGTTTCTTCTGTTGTACATAGGGTCGCTATAAGTCAGCCACTGACTTGATGGTACCTAGCAACAACAACAACCTATTTGCTGAGCACCTGATATGTGACCTGCAGTGCACTGGACAGTTTGATACAGAAGAGCATTTAATTCTTATAGCTCAATGACAAAGTGCCATGATTGGCAACAGTATCATGTAGGAGTGAAATGCTTGGGATCTCGAAAGGCAGCAAAACCAGTTCACCACCCATGTGACCCTAGAAGAGTTACTCCTCCTCCAAGTCTGTTTCTTCATTTGTAGAGGGGGCATAACACCAGTGCCAACTCAAGTGAAATGTTTGGAGTGGGTTTTGATGAGATAGTCTCTGGGAAGTAGCGAGTAACCCAACTCATATAGTCATGTTCACATGGTGACTCATACGTCACATGTTAACTATGACCATGATTATGATCCCCACACCTATTTCACAGATGAAGAAACCAAGGCTTGGAAAGAGTGAATGGCTACCCGCAAGGCTACACAATTGACATTGGAATTGCATAGCATGGCCCAGAGGGTGCATTAGGACCCATCCTGGGGGTTTGTTGCTCAACTTCCTGTTGCTGTGACAAAATTCCTGAGAGAAATCAACTTAAAGGAGAAACATTGCAGAGGTTTCAGTTCCAGGTCACTTGGCCTCCTTGTTTCTGAGGCCAAATATCATGGTGGACAGCGTGTAGTGGAGCAAAGATGCCCACCTTATGGCACCTGGGAAGCAGAAAGAGGAAGAGAGGAAGGAGCTGGGATCAAAATGTCCTTGCTAGGGGCTTCCCCCAGTGGTCTGCTTCCTCTAACTGGGCCCCACCTCATGTAGTTTCCACCAGCTGCCAGTCACCCATTAATCAGTGAATCCGTAAATGGATTAGTCCATTTCTGAGGTCAGAGCTCCCATGATCCAGTCACCCCCCAAAGACCCCATCTCTGACCACTGTGGCTATGAAGACCAAACCTTCCACAAAGGGACCTTGGGGAACATTTAAGATCCAAAACGTAACCGGCAATCAGACAGGAGGATATTGGAAGCTGTTCAGCTTGTGGTAAAGTCTCACAGGCCAGGAGAGAGGGGTTGGCACTAGGCCAGGGCTTTGTACACACTCTCTCACAGATGGCCTGTGCCCAGCTGGCCCTGGGCTGATGAAGTGCCATTGCTGTGATTGCCTTTCTCCTTCAAAAAGTTCACAGTGCAGTCACACCCCCCTCCAAACGTAGACAGCCAGCCAAGGCTGCGTTTGTTCATAGCTCTGCTCTGTGCATGAAGCACCTTGTGCATACATTGGCAACATCCAACTCATATTATATGGAGCCACAGTCTTGGGGGATCCCAAACTCCATCCCCACCTAGCGTGTTTGACCGCCTTCTATCCACCAATACCAGTGATCCCAAGGGAGTGTGGGTGGGAGAGGTTTGTCTCAGAGAACTTTTTTTTTTTATTGCATTCCAAATGTGCCCTCTGTGTGTATCCTGTTGAGAACTTTCTCCATCCCCTGTGTGCTCACAACAGGAAGATGCGGAGCCATTGACTTCTGCAGTCATAACGCAGCTCTGGCATCAGAATCTTTACAGGCATCACTCTTTCTATGGGAATGGCTACACTCTTTTGTAATTCAGTTTGGAATGTGTCAGTCCCACCCTGAGAAGCACCTGACAGTGCATGAGGCTGGCGGCTGTAGCTGCCTTTAGACTCGCCTCGTGCTGGCGGGTCCTATATGCTATTGCCATTTTTAGTATTTAGTGAGGATCTACGGACGACTTCCAGGGTCAATAGGCTTTCTATGATCCCCTCCTTATCAATAATGGACTAAAATATACTTGGGGCTTTGGATGGAGGAGTGTTTTTAGGCAGGTATAGATGATGATGTTGAATGTTTTGTTCTGTTCTGAACACGACCACATTTGAGATCCACACAGCATACAATCCCAGATGCTGAATTCTCCTTTCACATTCTGCTTAGACCAAGGACATTCCTCTTTGGTTTCACTCACGCACTCATCCATCCACTCAAGCCTTCCCTTGCCATCCACTTATTGATGTGTCATGGGCCAAGCCTTCTGCCAGGTTCTGGGGACAGAAAGACAAGGAGAACAAAATCTTTGCCCTTGAAAAACTCACAGTCTTGTTGAGATGTGATTTAAAATGATTAACCAATTCAGGAATATTGGATTTCTGCAAAAGCTACTGTAGGGAAAAAGATAATTATCCACCATCTTTAAATCTGTTACCCATTTTAATTGATTTAATTAGGTAAAATTCATAGAACTGTAATGTTGGAAGGAGCCCAGAAGCTATTTATTTATTCCTGTTTCTTCTCTGTGCCTCAGGCCATGCTGCACTCAAATTATCCCCCAAAATCCATGCATGTGAAAAAAAAGGCAGTATTTCCAAGAACTATAGCTTTTGGCCTGCTCAGATAAAACTTTCAGTGAATA
The DNA here is from genome assembly GCA_007922755.1 of Pedetes capensis. NCBI lineage: Eukaryota > Metazoa > Chordata > Mammalia > Rodentia > Pedetidae > Pedetes > Pedetes capensis. Next base: position 24,614 of record VMDO01002542.1, read on the forward strand.
TCCAGAGGGAAAATGAGGTAGAATTGTGGAAAAAGTTGACATGCACAGCTACAAAGTATTGTTCTAAAGGACATGAATGGAACCATTCACCACACACACACACACTGGAATCCCCATAAGTTATATTATTGAATGTAAGTTATATTATTGAATTGAGGTGGTGCTAAATGCTTATGGTAAATATAGAATGAAAAATGAAAGCATAGATATTAATATGGTAAGGATCTTTTGAGGATTTTTCAGTTCCTGGAAAAAACTGTCATTCAACAGACAGCTCTGTTTTGCTATAACACAGGGATGTATCTTCTGTTTTGTTGACAGTTTTGCATCATGCTAGCCCCTTGACCACCTGGCTGATGCACCCTCTACATACTCATCTTCAATGATCCCAAGATGGCTGCGGCCAAGTATGGGAAAGGGGGCTGGATGTGAGGTCTCTGGACCCAGGCTCCGATGCCTACTTGCTATGTGAATGATTGTTCTGAGCCTAATTCTCCCTGCCAATATTACCAACTTCATAAGATCATTGTGGGAATTTGGTGAGTCAAGTGGTATGAAGGGGATTTATAAATTGTACAACTGTGTCATCACCTGCTTTTCTGAATGGAAATTTATTCCCATGAATGTAGATGGGTAGAGATGTTGGGGCTGATAGACGCCCCTTAGCCTAATGCGAGTTGCCGTATCCCTTTCTGTGAAAAGCATCCGCTGGCTGCCCCACATGGTCAGAAGAGAGTCTGGGCCTCTGGATGCAGCCCCGGAAGCCCTTCACCATGAGGTTCCTGCCAAGCTCTTCAACATCAGTACATTGTCTTTGCTTCCTGAGCCAGAATGGTTTATTTACAGTCCCTGAAATAGCCCAAGTCTACCTGCAGACTGCTGTGCCTGCCACGTCCACCCATTCCCCCTCTTCCTAACTGAATACTTCCTACTTCCTCTATGTTCCCATGGGCTTCTCTGTGTCCCCAGTTCATGGATGTTGCTCTTCCTCAAGTTTCCATTGGATCTGTGAAATCAGACACCATGTCTGCCACAGTCCCATGTATCGCAGTTTTCCACTGTTTCACACTGCCTCCCCTAGAGGCAGGAGATTTGCGGTGTTGGCACATAGTGAGGTGTTCAGTAAATGCCTATTGGTTGAACAGATAGATATTAACATATCATTTATTATAGTCTGTATTACATGAGAGTCTTAAGTTTAAGTTACAGAAATCATAGTCACATTGGTTGATGCAAGCATGGGAACTTAGTGGCTCATAGAACCAAGTGGTCCAGGGGAAATGTCTTCAGGCATGGCAGACTCCATGGGGTCCAACTATGTCCCGGGAATTGATTTCTATGTCCCAATCCTGTTTTGTCTCCATTGACTTCATTTTCTCCTCATGAGCCTGAGGACCAGGTAGAGTTTATTCTGTTGGAACCATATGGACTTAAAGGTTGGAGGATAGATAGGATGATACAGATGAAAATGACTAGATGCAGGGGTGAGCAAAACTGTGAGACCCCTTCCCTATACCGGGTCTGGGCTCTTGAGCGCAGGGAATTCTCTTGTCTCTGCATTTTCTGTATCTTTTCCAGAGCCTGGCATATAGTTGTTGTTGTTGTTAGGTGCTGTCGAGTTGGTATCCGACTCATAGCGATCCTCATAGGGTTTTCAATGGTTGACTGTTTCAGGATTGCCTTGGGAGTGGATTGCCAGGCCTTTCTCCCATTTTTGCGGTTCTGGGAATTGAACTTGGCACCTCAGAGACTGCAGCGCAGTGCTCTACCAATTGAGCTAAATCCCAGCCCGAGGCATATAGTAGGTGCTCGGTTATGTTTTTAAATGAGTAGATGTGAACCTTGATTTCCCTTACTTCTAGTAATGGGCTTCTTGAAGCCCATAAAGACAGGTAGTTACGTCCCAACTGCCTTCTGCCTCATCCTCTGTTTTGTTCTTCTTTTTACCTGTTGGCAGGATCCGACGTCTACCTTCTTCCAGTTTGGAGCGTCCATCCAGCAGCAAGCCACGGTCATGCTGAAGATCATGCAGGATTATGACTGGCATATCTTCTCCCTGGTGACCACCATCTTCCCCGGCTACCGGGACTTCATCAGTTTCATCAAGACCACTGTGGACAACAGCTTTGTGGGTTGGGACATGCAGAACGTGATCACGCTGGACACCTCTTTTGAGGATGCCAAGACACAGGTCCAGCTGAAGAAGATCCACTCTTCGGTCATCTTGCTCTACTGCTCCAAAGACGAGGCCGTGCTCATTCTGAGCGAGGCTCGCTCCCTTGGCCTCACGGGCTACGACTTCTTCTGGATCGTGCCCAGCTTGGTCTCTGGGAACACGGAGCTCATCCCCAAAGAGTTTCCATCCGGGCTCATTTCGGTTTCCTACGACGACTGGGACTACAGCCTGGAGGCAAGGGTGAGGGACGGTCTGGGCATCCTGACCACAGCGGCCGCGTCCATGCTGGACAAGTTCTCCTACATCCCCGAGGCCAAGGCCAGCTGCTATGGGCAGACGGAGAAGCCGGAGGCACCGCTCCACACTTTGCACCAGTAAGAAGGGGCTCTTTGCCCATTGCCCAAAGAGGGATCGGTGTTTCGTTGATGTTATTGTCAGTTTTCATGCACATTGAAATATGTGCGGAAAACAGAGAATGTTGCCTGTGTATATATTATAGGAATTTTATTCAGTTAGGTTTGGCTCTCCTTTCCCTTTTCCTCTTTTATCATCTCACTTTTTTTTTTTTTTTAAGATAAGACCTTTTTTTCTCTTTTCTTTTTGAGATGGGATTTTGCTGTGTAGCCCAGGCTGGCCTGGAACTCGCTATGCAGTGCTGGATTCACGATCCTCCTGTCTTAGTCCCCAACATGCTGGGATTGCAGGCATATGCCACCTGCCCAGTGAGTAACATCACATTTTAATTGTTTTCTGCAATTTCTTTAAAAAAAAATCAGCCCCGCATGGTGTTGCATGCCTGTAATCCCAGGGACTAGGGAGGCAGAGGCAGGAGATTTGCAGGTTTGAGGCTAGAGGGAGCCTGTATAACTTTGTGAGACCTTGCCTCAATTTAAATCAATTTTAAAAGGGGCTAGGGGTGCAGCTCAGTCGGCAGAGCACTTGGAAACTATGCACAAGGCCCTGGGTTCATGCCCTAGTACCATAACAAACAAACAAGCAACAATAGCAAAAAAACCCAACAGCATATCTTTTTTTTTTTTATTAGAAATTTTAATGTACATCATAATGTGATTCATTTTGACATGCTTTTCATTGTGACAATTTTCATATATGCAATCCAACAGCATATCTTAAAAGCCTTCACTTGGTGTCCATTTATCATCTCTCTATCTATCCATCTGTCATCTATGTATGTCTCAAGTGTATCTAAATTCTTTGCAATGTACAGGTCACATTTTTAGGCAGAGAGATACAGGATTTATTTACGCCCTCTGCATGATGATAGGACTTCAGGAGAATTTTTTCCAATTCTTTTTCCACTAGAAGCTAAATTGCAGTGATAATCACCACGCTCGTCTCTTTATGCACATGTGCAGTTACTTTTCCAGGACTGATTCTGAGAAGTGGGATTTGGGGTCATAAGGAGGCATGTGCATTTTTAAATTTAAATATCTATTACCAAATTGTGCTATAAAATAACTGTACCAATTTACATTCACACCAACAGTTGGCGAAATCACCCGACTTCTCCCGTCTCCAGCAATAGAGCATGCTGTGGGAATACTGCCCACGTCAGTGCTCCTGGTCTTGGATTTTGTGTCTGAATTTCTTCTGTTTTTATATTCTGAGTGTTTTTGCAGGTCATTGGAAGTTTCGGCAAGCATCACTCTTAAAGCCGCGTTTGATTCCATCATACAGATGTAGCATAATTTATTTAAATACTCCTTTCATGGTAGACATTCAAGTTAAATTTTAGGTTTCTGGGAAATGCCATTGTTCCTTGTGGCTCATCATTATGGCTCAGCTGCTGAGATTTAGAACGATCACTCAGGCACCCATTTTTGCCTGCTGTTCCCTAATTTAATCCATGCCTCATTCCTCAGATAATGAACAGTGTGGTACTGTGATGAAGTGCCGGGCTCTAGAGCTAGACTTGTCCAGGTTCAAACCTTGTCTCATTCACTTGCTATAGGACTTGGACAACCCCTTTAGCCTTCTAGGCCTCAAGAGTAGATCGCAAAGTGATAAGAACAGCCTCTGCTTTCTAGGAGGTCATTCTCAAACTTGAGCATGTGTCTGGAGGGCTTGTTAAAGCCTATTGCTGGGCCCACACTCAGGGTTTCTATTGTACTAGTGGATCGGGGAGGAGCCCCAAGGACTTGGAATTCTAACAAGTGTCTGGGTAATGTTGACATTGCTGGCCTGGGGATCATGCTTTGAGAACTAAGGTTCTAGGGGTCATCATGAGGATTAAATTAGGGGATGCATGAAAAATGCCTCTTAGCACAGTACTTGTTGCTATTGGGTGCTGTCGAGTCAGGTCCGACTCATAGCACCCCTATGTACAACAGAATGAAACACTGTCCAACACTGTGCCATGCACACGATCTTTTTATGTTTAAGCCCAATGTTGCATTGTGTTTCTTCTCATTTTGAGTCGTGCCACTTCAGCAAAAGGAGGTTCCAGGCCTGGCTTTACTCCATTCTTGTCATTGAGGTCAGCTCTACTTTGAGGAGACAACTCTTCCCCAGTTATTTCTTGAATGCCTTCCAACCTGGGGGGCTCATTTTCTGACACAATATTTGACACAATATTTCTGACACAGTGCTTCTCTGCTCTATGTAGGGTTTCCATTGACTAATTGTTTTGGGAGTGGGTCGCTGGGTCCTTCTCCCTAGTCTATCTTAGTCTGGAAGCTCAGCTAAAACCTATCCATCTTGGGTGGCCCTGGTGGTACCTGGAATACCAGTGGCATGGCTTTTAGCATCACAGCAACCCACAAGCCCCCCCCCAGCACGGCAAGCTGGCAGATGTGAGGGAGTGCAGTACGTACCACCTGATAATTATTTAATAACTTTCTGAGTGATCATTGCAACTTTGGTCATCAGAAATCACAATCGGTAGACCATGTCACTTGATTTCATACAGAGTACTATGCCCATTCTAAAACATCTCTGGAAGGTTCTTGATCTTTGGGCTTCTGTGTTTCAGAAGTTACCTCTAAGCTGTGGGTAAGAGGGGCGTGTGCACACGTGTGTGTGTGCGTGTGCGTATGTGTCTGAGTGACTAAGTAAACAGAGTATACTCCTTTACATTCCGTATGCACCTGAAATGAGCTGTAGAGCTCAGAGGTGATACTCCTCTCACATTCTCTCCTCTCCTTTCCTTTTTCCCCCTCTTTTAATGACCTTGTGTCCAACATTGCCCCTTTTAACTTGCAAAATAATTGTCCAACTCTGAGGAAGGAACTCGGGTGATTCAGTGGGAGACATGGGATCTTCTTACAAAGGCAGGCGTGCTGCCAGCCCAGAGACAAGGGCTGGGCTAATGAGTTCCTGCTTCCCTTAATAAGATGTGCCCTGTAGCTGGAAGATTCAGAAATGTATAATTTTGATGGAAACATAACTCGATGGCAGGGCAATTGGAATGTATATGTATATCTAAATTCGAGAGGGATAATTGGCAAGACATTCAGATCCCTTTCCAGGGACCACCTGGGACTCCATTCTTTAAGAACAGCAGCAACAAAAAAAAAATCCCTGCAGCTGTGAAGTGCCATTGTGCTATTTCTAGGAGTTATGCCTTTGAATGCAGCAGCTTTGTCAGTGGCATTTCAGCCCCAGAGAAGCAATGCATCAAGCGTGCTAAGTCATTATCCAGTGCTGGTGTTGAATGGAACGTCTCTCTGTCCACAGAGGGCTGGTGGGGCTCACCAAGGTGTGAGGTTCTGTGGTGGCCATGGAGACTCTGGTGATCTCTCCTTGCCACATTCCTCCCTGACAGCATTCCTCACTGCCATCCCGGGGAAGGGTGGGGCCCTGCCAGGTTGCCCTTGTCTGGGAGCTGGAGAAAACCTAAAGAAAGACGTCAAAAAGAATTAAGAGCCCTACATCTTTCTATCTTCTAGCCCTCATTCCTCATACCCAGGAGACCCTGGGCTAGCCCCTGGAATACACAGACAAATTAAGATATCACTTCTGTCCTCGAAGACTATATAGTCTGATGAAGAAGGAAGAAATTTGTCTAAAGACAAACTCAGAATACAAAAATCTTTTTTTTTTTTAATATTAGAAAGACGGCACAACAGAATCTACTACCAAGTCCAATATTCTCGATAGAGCCTAAAGGCTAACATACCTCATTTGTTTAAACTTTTCTTTTAAAGAAATCAAACATTAACAATAAGGGGAAAGTCCACATTAGGCCTCTCATCAGTCCCACTTTCTCCCCTTCTCTCCATGAGAGGAGAAAATGCTACAAGGAACTGGATACACAGTCCAAATCCATTTGCATACTTTCATACTTTCAATAAAGATGCCTAGGTGACTCTATGCGCAATACATTAGGTCAGTGCTTGGATGGGAGACCGCCTGGGAACACCAGGGGCTGTAGGCTTGGGAGAACGACCTGGCAACCTACTCCCAAAAATCAATCTACCATTGAAAACCCTATGAATAGCAGAGAAGCACTGACAATAGTGTTTCGCCTGGTATACACAGGGTCACTATGAGTTGGAGACCGACTTGACGACACCTAACAACAATAACAACAACAACACAACATCTTTACAAAGGATCTGGTGAACAAGTAACTCCCATTACTTCTCCTACGTAGTAACAGGTATACAAACAGCTTAAGAGGTACTCACAACTGATGGTCTCTTGATGAGTTACTGAGGTCATCTGGGGCCCAGCTTTGATAGGTTATGAACATCTTGGGGCAATTGCTTGGTAACCCTCAAGGACATTGCTTATAACCTTGCACACAGGGTGTGTGCAATTAGGGTATTGTGGCAATGCCTTATTGCTTGGGTGCTGGGTGTGGTACACAGGGCTGCTTGCTGGGGATGGTGTGTTCATGATCTCAACCATGGACCTGTCTCTACCCCTATGGCTTCAGGGAAAGGAAAGTAGGGGAAAGGGGAAATTTCCTTTATGTTTAATATTCCCGATTTTACAGGAGACACTTTGAAAAGAGCAGTCAGCATAATCCAAAGTTCAAAAATAGCTCAGTGATGTTATGTAACCTCCTCCTTGCTGCTGCAAAGTTATTAAACATCTGTTCCTTCACCAAGCAGAGCATAGCACAGCTAACTCCCAGCATTGGGAAGGTAAACCATTACCTGTTTTGCTGGTCTGACTCCTAGGCTGTTCATCCAAGTTCTGCCCCAATGGAGGGTCCTGGTCCTTACTGGAAGGGACTTCCTGGGGGGCAGGATGGCTTCATGGTTAAGAGTGTCAGCACTGGGCCTGGAGTCCCTGGTTTGCATATTTTCAGATCTAAGACTTTGGGCGGCTCCCAACTCCTCCAGGTCTGCTCCCTCAGGTGTCATGTGGAGGTAGAAGAAGCATGTGCTACTTAGACTCATGCCTAGTACATGGAGAGGCAGTTTATAAACCGTTCCAATGATAAGTTGAGAACTGGTAGTCTGAGAATACAAAATCCAAAATGTTCCAAAATGCAAAGCCTTTTGAGTGCTGATGTAACAAGTGGAAAATTCCACTCCTGACCTCCTGAGATGTGTCATAGTAAAAACACAGGTGCACGAAAAATATTGGGTTATGTGTTATTGTTGTTAGGTGCTGTCGAGTTGGTGTCTGACTCATAGCAACTCTACAACAGGAAAAACACTATTGTCACTGCTTCTCTGCTATTCATAGGGTTTTGAATGGCTGATTGTGTTTTGGGAGTGGGTTGCCAGGCCCTTCTCCCAAGCCAACAGCACCTGGTGTTCCCAGGCGGTCTCCCATCCGAGGACTAACCAGGTCTGACACTGCTTAGCTTCTGCGATCTGACAGGATCGAGCGCCACAGTGGGACAGCTGCAGGCTATGTATATAAAATGCACATGGAACATAAATAACTTTGGGGTCTCGACTCAGGTCCTATCCCTGAGATATCCCATTATGTATATGTAAATAGTCCAAAACCTGAAAAAATTTGAAAACTGAAGCACTTCTGGTCCCAAGCAATTCAGATAAGAGATAACCTCTACCGATAAAATTTGTAGATATAAGCTATGAATAAAGCAAACATATCTCCCTGCCATATCATTTGCTCATGCTACAAAAAAATATTTAGCATCTGTTACCCACAGGTGGGGCCGTCATTTGCATATGGGGCAAGGCAGGATTGCCATTTGCCTCCTGCCTTCTGTGAGGTATAAGGCAGTGGGATGTCACATGGTATAGCCCAGCTCACCAGGACGGAGGCCCAGGAGGAAACAGATGTCTTTATGGTGAGCACCTTGATGAGAGAGTGGGATCCATTGACTCAGTGCTTTTTGAGGAGCTTCCAGACTTCCTTTTGGGTAGCTTTTATTCATTCCGTGGTGCTATCAGCTCTAGCCACTGATACCCACTGTGTGTCTTGGTTCACACCTGTAGGCCTAGAGGAAGTTCACGTTATATCCTAGCATTGCCATTTTTTAGGGTGCAGGACATTAAATCTGTGGCATGAGTGGTGTGTGTGTGTACATGTATGTTTGTGTGGTGCATAACTGTGTATGTGTGTCCCCTGTCCCACATTGGCAGGAACACATTTTACACTTACTGAGAAAAACATCATAGAAGGGAGAAGGAGGGGGTTTTCATACCTCCACACTCTTACCCAAAGATTGCCTGGGGAGGAATGTGGCCATCTGGAAAGAGGGACAGTGTGGCATGGAAAAAAAAGTTCATGGCACTGTGGTATGACAGGCTCAATTATGAATTTACTATGTACTCACCAAGGGTAGGTGACAAACAATTCTGAGCCCTAGGCTTTTCCTAAAGTGTGTCTGTGCATGCATTTGTGTGCACACGAGAGAGAGAGAGAGAGAGAGAGAGAGAGAGAGAGAGAGAGAGAGATCTTTATTTTAGCAGAAATGAAATGAAAATACCTATAAAAGACAGCATGGTGCATTACACATAGTAGGCATTTCACAAATAACATGTCATTGCATCTTATTATCATCATCATCACTGTTACTTTAGTTTATACTGGCGATACTGCAAGGTATGTGCAAAGTGTGCAAGGTGATTGTTGTTGTTAGGTGCCATCGAGTCGGTATCTGATTCATAGTGGCCCTACATACAACAGGCAAAAAACTATTGTCGTATTTCTCTGCTATTCATAGGGTTGTTGTTGTTGTTGTTGTTAGGTGCCGTTGAGTTGCTTTCCGACTCATAGCAACCCTCATAGGGTTTTCAATGGCTGACTGTTTTTCGAGATTGACTTGGGAGTGGATTGCCAGGCCCTTCTCCCATTTTTGAGGTGCTGGGAATTGAACTTGGGACCTCAGAGACTGCAGTGCAGCACTCTACCAACTGAGCTAAATCCCAGCTTTCATAGGGTTATCACAATGGCTAATAGATTTTTGGGAGTGGGTTGCCGGGTCCTCTCCCAAGCCTACAGCACCTGGTGTTCCCAGGCAGTCTCCCATCCAAGAACTAACCAGGCCCAACCCGGCTTAGCTTCTGAGGTCTGACGGGATCTGATGATACAGTGGTACAGCTGCAGGCTTACGCACAAGTTAGAAAAGCAAAAAATGAAACTGTTTTTCAATTTCATTTTTTAATGGCTGAATTACAGCTTCTGTCCTATGGCTACCACTTGGATTGTGAGAGTAAGACATGGAGGACTTATTGCAGTAGAAGTCAAACATAGGTGCTCAGGTCTATCTATAGGACAAACAAGTGGGGGAAACCTCCTCCCAGTGTGTTAGGAATTAATATTGAAAGGAAGTTCTTTGGCCTTAATTGATGATAGCTGGCTGGACCACTTACGTGTCTTACATTGACTTCTTCATTTATGAGTTGAGACTTCTGCTTGAAGAAGCAACAACAGTGCAAATTAGGGAAATGGAAGGGAGGTCTATAAGTGAGAAAGACTTTAATTCATGTCCAAGTTACATTGGTGCTTTTTGCAATCTTTGTTATGAAAATAACCTTAGGAAAAGTTTTTGGTGTAATGACTCGCTAAGAGACTATACTCAACCTGGTCGGCATATTTTTATTTGATAATCACAATTATCACTGTTGGTTTCTTTTTTAATGCCAGTAAAAGAGCCTGCTCAGTTAATTCTCTGAGCTTGACCGCAGTTAAGATTCCCTGGGTAGATGTGATAACTCCTGCAAATATTTGTCTGTGGGATTGCCATGTGCCCGATAAACATTTCTGCTGACTGTATCAGGTACTCCAGGGAGCTAGGCATCCTGTGGGCCTGTGCTGTACATCTGATTGAGTCCCTGAACTCAGAGATATGGAGAAACGCTGAGCCTCGAGGTAAATCAGCAAGAGCTGCGTAGTGAGAGAATCTGGGGCAGGTGCCAGATTCAGAGCGGTGTACGTTCCATAAGGCTCTCTGACTTTGTAAATGTAGATTTAAACAGTGCTGTGTTCAAACCATCTTATCTTGGGCTATCCTGGGCAAATGGCTTCATTTTTTTGATCTTCCACTTCCACGATTGAAAACAGAGAAAATTTCAGTCATAGGGGATTATGGTGCTGGTCAAATGAATATAAAATACTTAGCTGGGCATCTAGGATATAGTTGGCCTTCTGCACGTGTTAATTCTCCTTCTTTCTTGGGCCAGATCATCTGATCTCCTTGGGTGCTCTGCTGGGCCCAGTGGGGCAGATTTGAGCCCCCTGGGGTACCCAGCCCGAGAGCTTAGTCAACAGCCTCTCTCCAGCATCCTCTCTGTTCGTAACATCTTTCCTGGCACACAGCCCTCCCTCTTTTGGCTGGAAGTCAAGAGCACCGTATGCCAACCCCGCAGTGCAAGTCAATCATTTCCAATTGGCACCCGGTGACTACCACGGCACATGGCGGCAACGCGATGCTGGCAGCCCGAAGGGACCAGGAGTTGGCTGTGACTTTACCTTGAGGGAAAGGTGATTTGGTTGTTTTGGGGTCACACGTAAGCACCAATACTGTTCCAATTTGCTTTAGGCCAGACGTCAGGCTTTGAATTTTGGACCTAGCATGCCTAGCAAAAAAGACATTGATCTACTTCCTCAAGGGCTGAATCCCGGAGAAAATTTCACTTTGAAACCTGGTAATTTGGTAATGCAGACGAATTATCTGCTGCAACTCACTTCTGTAAGAAGACAGGGCAAACGAAAGCACCGTCCCCATGACTCTAGAGCCAGGGTCTCACTGTGTAAACAGAGACCATGACAGAAGTCCAGTGGCTGTGGATCCAGAGAGAAGTGACAGGTTTGATGTGTATTCTGGGTGTCAGATTAAAGGCTTGATGGGCGAGCATGACATAATAAAAATATAGTAATCAATATTTTTCCACTTGTACTACTGAACAGGTGGGAGTATTTTTACTCAGCAAATGAACTAGGAAAGACATGTGAGGGGTAAGGAGCTTGGAACAATATCTAATTTCCAATATGTTAAGTTGGATATGCTGTTGTGATTGTCATTGTAGTTAGGTGCCGTCGAGTTGGGTCAGACTCACAGTGACCCTATGTACAACAGAACGAAACACTCCCCAACGCTGTGCCATGCCCGACACTATGTCGGTGCTTCCCTGCTATCTGTGGGTTTTTGGTGACTGATTTCAAGATTGTTTCAGGAGGGTGCTGTCGGGTCCTCCTCCTGTTTATATGGTGCTAGGGATCGAACCCAGGGCCTCAGAGCATGCATAGCAAGCACTCTACCAACTGAGCTAACCCCCAGCCCACTGTTGTGATATCCAAGTGGGAATCTCATGTCTACAGTTGAAGAGATGAATCTGAGCCCAGACCAAAAATATAAAACACTGGGTTGGAGAGCAGTGATGGCAGTTAAAATCCCGAGATTAGGTGAGATCACCTAGGGGAGAATAAGAATCAGAGGAGGATCTGCGTTCAAACTATAAGGAACTTCAACATTAATTGGTACATAATCCCCAATAGGAAGGAGATGATTGGAGAGAATGAGCTGGGCCGTGAATTCCACCTGCCTTTCTCCACATGGGGACTCTCTGGTCTCAGTTTCAAAGTTGTTATGGAGCCTGGTGGGTGTCTGCATGGTGTTTGCTACATGCTAGACATCACAATAAGTACTGTGAACCTGTCAAAGATGTAGAATCTATGGCCATTGCTAATCTGTCTGGCTCTAGGGCTACTTTGTTGTTGTTAGATACCATTGAGTCAGGTCCGATTCATAGCCACCCTATGCCGATTCTGTGCCAGGCACATCGTGTTTTTTATGTTTAAGCCCATTGTTGAAGTTACTGTGTCAATCTAGTTGAGGGTCTTCCTTTTTTGCATTGACTTGCCACTCTCCCAAACATGAAGTCCTTTTCCAAGGATTGTTCCCTCCTGACTACATGTCCAAAATATGTCAGACACAGTCTAGCCATGCTAGCTTCCAAGGAGCACTCTAGTTGCACTTCTTCTAGGACAGATCTGTTGATTCTTTTGGCAGTCCATGGTATATTCAATATTCATCTCCAGCTCCATAATTCAACACCTGGTGTTCCCAGGCAGTCTCCCATCCATGTACTAACCAGGCCCAACCCTGCATAGCTTCCAAGATCTGACGGGATTGGACGCCATGGTGGCATAGCCGCAGGCTTGACCAACCTAGCCGAGTTAAATATCATCCTGGAAGATTTTGTGTGTGTGTGGGCATTTTGTTTGTTTGTTTGTTTGTTTGTTTTTGTTGTACTGGGGGTTAAACCCAGGGCCTCATGCTTGCATGCTTTGCAAGTGCTAGACCACTGAGCTACACCCCCAGCCCTTTTTTTTTTTTTTTTTTTTTTTTTACTTTTTGAGACAGGGTCTCCTAAGTTATGCAGACTGCCTCTGGTCTTGAACTTGTGATCCTCCTGCCTCCGCCTCCTAAGCCGCTGGGATTACAGGCATGCACCACCACACCCAACTTCATCCCAGAAGTTTTAATCAATACAAGTTAGAAAGTGAATATTTTTGTACGATGAACTACCAGGCAAACCATCCCAACAGTGAATCCTTTGAGTCATTTTTGTTGTTAGGTACCGTTGAGTTGTATCCAACTCATAGCGATGCTCATAGGGTTTTCAATGGCTGACTGTTTTGGGATTGCCTTGGGAGTGTATTGCCAAGCCCTTCTCCCATTTTTGAGGTGCTTGGAATCGAACCCGGCACCTCAGAGACTGCAGGGCAGCACTCTACCCATTGAGCTAAATCCTAGCCCCCATTGACTCATAGGAAATCTGTATTCTACTGGGGAAGCCAGGACACAGATGGCAAGCCACACTTTGGATTGGGGCAGATGCGGACGTGGTAGGTCCAGTGGGGCAACAGCCTTTGCCTTTGTTTCATTTTGGGCACAATTTGGGAAGCCTCTTCTTTCCCACAAAGTGGCAGGGTTGAATATCATTTCTACAGAAAGGGGGAAAGATGTGTCCCCGTGTGAAGGGGCAGCACTCAGGATGGTCTCGCTTGCAGTGGCTCTCAGTTTGCTTTCCTGGAAGAGGACCTGCCTCTGCACCTCTGGGTGTGTGGGACAGAATCCCTCCCCCTTGTCCCTGCCAGGTGGAAGCTAGAGAGCCAGTCTGCCATGCTTCGCCTGTGCTCTGCCTTTGCCCCTCTCTATCTCTGTTTCCTCTTTTTCTTTCTGTCACACGGATACTGCCGGCCTGCAGGTGCGACTGAGCCCCCATCCAGGCTCCCAGTGACTCAAAGCCTGGCCCGGATCCCAGCCATGGTGGCGTCGCTGCCCCACGTGGTGTTGCTAGCTATGTTCTGCGTGGGCGTGGGAGGCCAGCCATGTTTCTCTGCAGGCCCCAAAGTTTGGTGAATGAACTGGCAGATCTGCCGATGTCCAGTGTATTGTCCAGATCACCACAGCTAGGTTCCTGAGGATTTGCTTTATTTGGGCAAGTCCTGGCCAGCCAAGGAATGAACACATGCTGCTCCATTTCCCACGTGATGGAGAAGAGCTCTCTGGAGACGGGCTCATTTCCTTTCCATTTCCATCACTATCAATAAAAGGGAGTTTTAAGAATTTAATTAATACATCATTATGTCTACAGAGCCGTGAGGAACTTCATTTCATAAGTTACATTATGTAACCACATGCATCTTAAAATCTGATGTAAAGGACATGTGGATGCACTCTAAGGATAAGACCTACCGTGTATTGACTACCTCCCACGTGCCAGTAAGTTTGAATGCATTGATCTTTAATCCTTAAGTGTTAAGTTAGGACATTTTCCCTTCAGATAACAATCACTTTAGTTCAAAGTTGTATGGTGGATCATTTCATATAACAGACACTCCAGAGGTAGTTTGTACTTCAGGTGCAGTGTGATCAAGGTTCTGATTTTTCTCTCTTATGATCTCCTAATACATGCTATGGCTAGGATTTTTATGTGCAGCATCTCATTTTCTTTTCACAAGTCTGTGAAATAGGTTGTAGTGTTATTCCTGTTTAAAAAACCGAGTGAGAGGGAAAAATGGCTTTCCCAGGATCATTTCATGGGAAGATGATGATCAAGATGACCCCTGGGACTTGGGCACTTGACCCCCTGATTCTCTGGCTTCCCAGGGGAAAGAGGAAGCCCCAGGTACATCTCACAAAGCCCTCAGATGTCCTCCATTTCCAAAAGCCCGTACAAAGTTTCTCCTATTGTGAGTGCAGTAATTTGCTTATCTTTAACTTATAACAATAGTGTCATTGATGGGAATTCATATTACAAGCTACAAAACCTTTTTGTGTGTGTGTTACTGAGGGGATCACGCCCAGGGCCTTACACGTGCCTTGGAAGTACCCTACCACTGGGCTACATCCCTACCTCCTGGTTTATTTTTTTTGTCTTGAGACAGTGTCTCATGAAGTTACACAGGCTGCCTCTGTCCTTGAACTCGCGATCCTCTTGCCTCCACCTCCCGAGTTGCTAGGATTACAGGTGTGTGCCACTGTGCCTGGCCCATAAGCTACAAAACCTTTCTAAAAATGCTACCCTTCTCACCATCAGTGCCAATCATTGTTATTGTCAGTATCATAAGGGTCTATGTTTGCCATTATCGAGAATAAAACCAGCAGAGAAGGGAGGGGAGGAGCTGGTCTTTCCTGGGAGAATTCGTGTGAGAAATGTCAAAAACTCAATTGCAGAGTGATCAACTCCCTTTCAATTTATTCTAGAATGAGTCTTCTGAGACCTTGCAAATTCTAAGGTGGGCCCATAAATATTAACTCTACAAAGGCTTGAGCAAAAACATCAGCAAGAGAATCTTAATAATTCTGACTAGGTTGTTGTTGTTGTTGCTGTTAGGTGCCGTCAAGTCAGTGTCTGACTCATAGCGACCCTACATACAGCAGGCAAAACACTATTGTCAGTGCTTCTCTGCTATTCATAGGGTTCTCAATGGTGGATTGATTTTTGGGAGTAGGTAGCTGGGTCCTTCTCCCAAGCCTACAGCACTTGGTGTTCCCAGGTGGTCTCCCTTCCAAGTACTAACCAGACCTGACCCTGCTTAGCTTCAGAGATCTGATGGGATTGGATATCAAAGAGCTACAGCTGCAGGTTCTGACTAGGTAGATAAAAGGAAATAAAAAGTAGGAAGGAAGAGGAGAGCCAAGATTTCATTTTGCTCCTGAAATCAAGCCAGTTGGTAATGGTGTTGTCTTCCTTGATTTTTACAGCGTTGGATTCATGTACAGAATATGCCGGGAGGCCAGCGCACTGGCAAGTAATTTCCACTCGGTATAGATAGGGTGGTGTGGGGGGTTATTGTGCTTCTGAACCATTTCCTTGAGTTTAACCTATCTTGCTTTTCATAAATCTTCTGCCTTTAAAACAGTGCATTTCTTAAATACACACAGAGCTCTGAATTCAGGACTGGGAGAGAAAGTGTTTGCCTTCAGCCAACTAGGTGAAATCAAAACAGAATAAAAACGGGCCTGTGGCATCTGTTCACCATGTTCATCTCCTGATTGCTTGGAATCCATCCACTCATTTGTTCATTTATTCATGCACTCATTCGTTTTCTTTCATACATCCTTCAACATTCAGCCACTGAGTCATCTCATAGGTATGAGACACACAGGGACGTCCACATAGACAAAGGTCTTTGCCTAAAGCTGCTGTTCTAGTGACAAGACTGAAGACAAGTGACCATGAGCAGAGCCACGTTGGTATCAGTGTGGGATGAGAAGGAAAGTAGGGCAGGATGAGGAGACAGAGAACGGAGGAGGCCTATTTTAGATAGAGCGGTCAGGAAGGTGAGATCTCGGTAGATATTCATGAAGCGAAGAAGGGAGTCACGTGACAGTCTGGGGAACGAGCGTTCTAGGTAAGTGCCAGCAGGTGCAAAGGGCTGGAACTGGGAAATTACCTGGAGAGTCTAAAGAACCACAAGATGGTCAGCGGGTGGACACAGAAGGGATATGGGGGACATGCATCTGGAGATGGGGATGAGTTCTGTGGGGTCTTAGAGGTGTAGTGTGGATTTGGGGTTATATTTCAGAAGTTATGAAAAGTGGCTAGGGAGGTTTTTAAATTCTTTCTCTTTTTTGTTTTCAATTAGCATATATTAATTGTAAAACATAGTGTCATTATGACATTGTCATGTAGGTGTAGGATGCACTTTGATCATATTCACCCCTCCTCCGCATTAGCCTCTTATCCCCTGCATTCCCTTTGGTCCCCTTCTTCTTCCCAAATAGTGCCCCTTTGACTTTTATTATTTCTATTTCCTCCTCCTCCTCCTCCTCCTCCTCCTCCTCCTCCTCTTCTTCTTCTTCTTCTTCTTCTTCTTCTTCTTCTTCTTCTTCTTCTTCTTCAAAATCTAGATTCCACATATGAGAGAAAACATGCAATATTTGTCTTTCTGATTCTGGCTTATTTGGTTTAGCATGGTCATCGCTAGTTACACCCATTTTCCTGCAGATGACATGATTCCATTCTTCTTTATGGCTGAATAACATTCTGCTGTGTAATTAGACCACATTTTCTTTATCTATTCATCTGCTGATGGGCATCTAATGCTGCAACTAACATGGGTACGCAGGTATCTCAGTTGTATACTGACTGATTCCTTCGGGTACACACCCAGGAGTGGTATCGCTGAGTCACATAGTAGTTCTATTTTTAGGTTTTTGAGGAACCTCCATACTGATTTCCTTAGTGACCACACTAATTTATATTCCCAACAATGTATAATGGTTTCTTTTTCTCCGCATTCTTACCAACACTTGGTTTTTGTTTTCTTGGTGATAGCAATTCTGGCTGGGGTGAGATGGGATCTCAATATAGTTTTGATTTGCATTTCCCTGTTGACCAAGGATGCTGAATATGTTTTCATGTACTTATGGGCCGTATGTACTTCTTCTGGAAAATGTCTATTCAGCTTGTTTACCTATTTATTGACTGGATTATATGTTCTTTTGGTGTTGAATATTTTGAGTTCTTTATATATTCTGGATATTAATCCCTTGTTGGATGAACAGCTGGCAAAGATTTTCTACCATTCTTCAGGGTGCCCCTGCACTGTATTGTTTCCTTTGCTGTGTGAAAGCTTTGTAACTTCATGCAATCCTACTTGTCAATTCTTGTTATCTCCTGAGCTAATGGGGTCCTATTCAAAAAGTCATTGTCTAGGCCTTTATTTTAAAGTGTTTCCTCTATGTTTTTCTCTAGTGATTTCAAAGTTTCAGGTCTTACATTAAGGTTTGGTTTTTGAATTGATTTTTATAGGGTGAGAGGTAGCAATGTAATTTTAGTCTCCCACATGTGGATATACAAGTTTTCCCAGCACCTTTTTATTGAAGAGGTGTCTTTTCTTGTTGGAGAGTATTGGCAGAGGAGAGGGAGACTCCGGCACTCACACGGGATGTATCTGGAGGCTCATTTGATTTTTCTTTTTTGTGTAACATTTCATCCCTGAAGTGAGCTTTGTTTAGTGTAAGTCAAGGCCATTGCTCTCCTAGATCCCATACCTACCCTTTCTATCATGAGACCTGGGGGTTGGGATCCTGTTTGGCCATAGCCAATGAGAATGATTCCATCCTTGTCACTTCAGGGAGTGGTCCAGGAATGGACACATGATCTAAGTAGGTCTAACAGAAGTTCAGAGCTATTAAGCATGTGACAAGTGTGCAAATGTGTGGCTTAGAATGTCTGCTGCCATTTTTCTACCAGTGAGAAACCAGGCTGAGGATAAGGGAGCCTTACACGTGGAGCAGAACAAAGAGAAGTACAGTATGGAGACTGAGCCAGAGCCGTGATCAAACCACACCTGAAGTCCACTGGTCTTCACTGGTCTTTCCCAAAGTCCCTCAGTGGTTTAAGTTAATTCAAATTGGTTTCTGTTCATTGCAGCCAAAAGAACACTGATGGATATGCATATTTCACAGCTAATATGTGGCATTATGCTAATTAGTTGAGGCAGCACAACTTTTTAAGTTATATGATTGCATTTAACAAAGTAGAACTCGACCAGCAAAGGGATAGAACAGGCAAGAATTTTAGAAAGATTGCTTCGCACAAGATACCTTGGCGTTTAATTCCAGACAGAAAACTCCTTGATGGACACAATTCGTGCTCAGCACAAGCCTTGGGAGGATCCGAGCCTATATATTCATAGGCTTTGGAATTGGATTCCAACTCTTTGTGCCACTTATAGATGTGGGACCTTGAGCAAGTAACTAAATATACGCAGACCTTATTTTTGTCATCAGTAAAATGGAAATAATGCTGGTCCCCACTCATAGTGGGGGAGTTTGTGAGAACTAAATAATGCACGTACAGCATTTAGCTCAGTGCATGGTACATAGTAAGTAATCTATGAATGTTAATTCTTATATAATAATATAATCCTCAGAATACCCAAGGAAACTAGAGCAAAAAATGCCGACTAGCTAGCAGAATTGCACTGAGTGGCTTAATTAAGCCTATTTCATTATTTTAAATCCCTAGGGCTTTTGAAGGAAAGCTAGATTTCTCAGAAAAAAATTTAGAAAGACAGTCTCATTAACTAAGAGAGTAGGGCCAGGACAATCTTTAAGGCAGGAATTGAGAGGGAGGAAGTGGGGAAACTGTGGAGTTGAATGCATGAGAATTGAGGTTCACTTGCTCCTTTAACAGCAAATGCATGCACAGCACTACATAACCACATCTTTCCAAAGACCTTTTTTTCTATAAAAAGAACGTGTATAAGAGTGAGATGTTACCACATTTTATTTAATTGAAGACTGCTGTGATTGTAAGTTTATCTTTCTTTTTAAAAAGTTAAAGTGTAAAAGATGTGCAGTTTAGAGTTGAGGCAATAGAGCAATGGTTGTTCCATGCTCTGTACTCCAACTAGCTATAGTTGTTGTTAGGTGCCGTCAAATCAGGTGCGACTCATAGTGATCCATATAGAATTTCAATGGGCTGATTGCTTGGGGATTGCTACAGGAGTAGATTACCACATCCTTTTCCCATGTTTGCGGTGCTGGGAATCGAACTCAGGACCTCAGAGACTGCAGAGCGGTTCTCTATCAACTGAGCTAAATTCCAGCCCAACTAGCTATAAAGTAGGGAATATTATCCTCCTTTTACCTATGGGAAAGTTGAGGTTCAGAAAAGTTAAGTGACCTTTTCAAGGTCACATAGTTAGTAGATGCAATGGCAATGGCAGACATCCAGTCATGTGAAGAATGTATCTAGGGTTCACTTCAAGCCCTACAGGACCAACCTCAGTGGAAGTGAGAGTACTCTCCTCATGGAGCTAGTTTCACAGGGAATTTTGGCAAAATTGAGTAAAGAATTATAAAGTTACACTCTATATGGATGCTGTGAGGGAAAGATATGAAGTACTAAGGTGGAAAACCTCCAGGAAAGGGGAGATGCTTCTCTCTACAGGGGGACAGAACCCTCCTCTGCAGAGGCTGCATTCCGCCTGGAAGCTGAAAGACGCAAAACCAGATAGGAAGAGCCAGAAAAAGAAATTGTTCCGGGCAAAGGGAACGGAATGTGCAAAGTCCCTGAGGTGGGAAGTACTTTAGCATTTGAAAGGAAATTTTTTTTTTTTAAAGTGTGTGTGGTGGACCCAGTTCCAGATCTTTCTGTTTTCCATAAGCAAGACTATGTCTGCAGAGGGGATGTTGCATGTTTGGAGGCCAAGAAGGACCACGGAGTGGCACCTGGCAAAGGGATGCTTGCCACTTCCTCACTGCAATTACTGAATCTTCCAGAAGACCATTCCTTTGGACCTTATCTGACCAACACCATCCCCACCCTGTGAAAGCGGGAGAGTTTTGGAGGGCCCCCCTATGGGATGTGGGTGGGGAAAAGGGGCTGGGGGAAGGGGTTCCTGCCTTGAAGGAGTTGGAGAGGAGGATGCTGAAAGAAGAACTGAGGGGTCAACACTCGATGACTGGAGCCAACCCCTCGTCCAGGTGGCTAAGTCACCGGCCGCACCGCGGCAGAACACTAGGTGTCTCTGTTAGTCCACGGCAGCACAGCAGAAGGCCCAGCTCACTGTCACTGCATTGCAGTGGCTCTTGAATTGTGTCTTTAATTCCACGTGGTTTTCATCTCAAGGCCTTCTTTCCCCTTATTGAAAATGAGGGGGACATGGACAGACCTCAACTTAGGAACGCCTGCAAATTCAGGGAGCATGAGAAGCTCTGCTCCCAACCTCTGGTCTGCCTGAGAAGTTGGGTGACATATCCATACAGCTTTCTCTTTTTGCTCTTTCCAAGGACCCGTATCATGATGCTGTGGACTGTTGAGAGTCGCTGAGATCCTTTTGCCTGGTTCTCCTACGTAGACATAATGAGCATGTGCTGTAATGACATCATGGAGAGCTTTTCAGAGTTCTATATATAAAATCCTTCATGCTCATAACAATTCTGTGTGTCACAGAGGTTATTCCCATTTTACAGATAGTAAAGTTCAGAGAGGTTACGGAATATAACAAGGTTGACTCAAAGGCATTGGCTCAACTCTTATGGCTCCAAATCTAGAAGGTAGAGGTTGCAGAAGATTGGAAGACTTGAGATTTCTTGTCTTTCTTACCAGTCTCAGGAAGGAAGCAGAAATATTGGTTGGTAAAATTACTAATGGTATTACCACTTCTGCAATGATTAGCACATAGAAAGTGCCTAGCTTTTGTGTGGAACACTGGGCTAAGTGCTTCCTAGCTGGCTATCAACCAATTTAATTCACATAACAACCCTGAGAGGTAGATGCTGTGAACACCTCCATTTAACAAATGAGAAACTGAGGCTTCCAGAGATGCAATAAGGACTTGCCCCAGGTTACATAGCTCACAGATTGCAGAGCTAATGCATAAATTCTAACAGTTGAACTCCAAAGCCAGTGCTCGTCACCATGATCAAAATCACCTCTCTTGTTGGTGACCTTCTGACGTTAACAGCAATTACATCAGTAGCACTGACTCATTGGGCAGAGCCCATTTCTACTTACGAACCTCACCTTCTAACTATTAGTAAGAAAAAGAGCTGAAGGCATAGGATGTCATTATGTTGTCTCTGACCACAGAGGCAAAACAAAGTAAGTCACTGGAGCAACTTCCTTGATGACTGATCCACAGTGCTGCTGCCCCTGATGGAAGAAATTGTTAATATGTATTTGCTACCTTAGTTGGTACACATGGGTAGTTGTGTAGGCACAAGGCATTCTTTGTAAGGAAGCGAGTTGCAGTTATTGATGACTGTAGGCTCAGTTCAAGCCCTCCTCTTTTTTTTTTTTTTTTTGTTGTTGTTGTTGTTATTGGCAGTACTGGGTATTGAACCTGGGACTTTGCACATGCTAAGCAAGAGTTCTGCCTCTCCTCTAGATCCCTAGACTGTCCTCTGAGTTTTGATGTGTTCCTGTAGGAGTTGATCCCTGTTTATTTATTTTTTTTGACTTGTATATTACTATCAGCTTCAGCTTCTTCCACTTGCTTATTAAGAATTCTGAATCGTCAATAGAATGCAAATACATGGAAACATATGCACCTCCCCGCATGTGGGAACTGTCGCTGTCGGCTGTTCTGCTGCTGAGCTGCCTTTGCGACATGCTGCTGCAGCCTCCAGTTGAGGCTCCTCATCTCTGGTGGCTCACTGAAAAGCCTTTTCCCATTCAGGTGATGGAAATACTCAGGCCCCGACTGCAAGTTTCATGTCATTGACTTCTCCCTCAGCGTTGGATCAGAGCGCCCCTTAGCTTCCAGTGCCTTCCGCGCAGCGGCCATTTCTCCATCTCCAGGAAGCCTAAGTTCTGAGCCGCAGCAGATTATTTGCATATGCACAGGAACTAGTTCCGGAACTTGTGCACGGGGAAAATTTTTTCCTGTGGTTTAACATGGTGAGAAGAACCAGAATAGACCATGCTGTTCCCAAGCCAGCTCCGCTGTGGAAAGCAGGTGCAGACCTGTCAGCCACACAGCTGGTTGAGTTAACTCTATTAGACAATGTTGGACAATTTTGTCATCTGAAATAGAAACCAGTATGGTGGCAGGCGGTCCACTTGCCAAGCGGTGCCCCCGCTGGGTTGGTGCAGGTCTGCTTTTCTTGTTGCTGCATCTGCTGGGTCCGGCTGCCAGTGCATTGGAAACTGGCAGTCCTACAAAGTTTTATTGCCTTTTTAGGTGTTTTTGTCCAGGAGAGAGATACTAAAATTTGCCATTTTAAAATGATGAGTTGGCATTTTTTGGCTCCTACTTTCACTTCAGCTAGAAGGTAGTCTATGATCTTACGCTAATACAGGAAGTGCATCATCTTTTGGACTGAGAATGTTTTTCTAGTTCTCTCTAGATCATCGATTCTGAGGGGCACTGTTTAAAATTCTTCCCTCATCCTCCATTCCAAAGTCCTCACATAATAGATTTTCGTGCATTTGGTTCTCCCTTTCTCTCTTTTTTTCTTTTGAAGATCAGCAATGTGCAAGAAGAACCCCTGTGTGTAAGACACAATATCCTGCCCAGAAAAAAAGATGGGGAAAAAATCTCTCAAAGGTCAAGCCCACACAAACACTATCTCCTTCTACATTTTCAGCAGCCTAAGAGCCTTTGAGACTAGAGGCAGAGAAGGTAAAAAGTGACCTCTTAGTTAAAGGCAAAATAGCTAAAAAATGGGATCTTGCACATCAAAGAGCCTTGACTAAAGGATGTTTTGATGAGTGATGTGCAAATGAAGTGTAGATTCTAACTCCTTTCTAGGATAAAGGCCCAATTTCCCATCATGCAAACAGTGTCTCAATTGCAGGCATTTGCTGCTTAACACAAAGTTGTTGAAGCGTAAAATGGAATAATTTATGTTACATGCCCAGCACCATGCCAAGCGTATATATGTTGAGCCCCTCATTTCAGGTTATCATGAACTGTTCTTATGTAGAGGTGAAACAAAGAAATTTGTTTGGACGACTTCTTTGACTTAAAACACAAGGTTGCATAACTCATTGTAGAAACGTGTACATCTTTCCATCAATTTTCCTGGGATGGCATCTCATTCTGAAAATTCTAGAGCCTGTCTGGAGAAGAGAGAAGAATCTACAAGTGTATGTTTGAAAGCATGGAGCACCCATTTCTGATATGCAGCTTGTGAAGCGTGGCTGAAGGACCCCACAGAAGAGCATCCTAATGGGTGGCCCGAGAAACACTTTCAGAGTTTTGAGGGATCGCTGTCTGGAAAGAGCAGAATCCATCTCTTTCTTATACAGTGGAAACTAGAATCAGTGGGTTGAGGTTCCAAGGAGGTCATTTCAGCTCAGTGGAAGGAAGCCCTTGCTAAATAGTGTGAGCTGTCTGTGGAAGGAACCTTCGGAGGAAGGGGGACATGGCACCCTGACCCTAGAAACCTAGTAACAGATGGGCAGCTGGCTGTCGGGAAGCTTGCACAGCATTTGTGCAGTGTGTAGAGGGGTGAAGGGTGGAGGGAAGTGGTTCTATCAGTTTATACAAATAACCTCTCAACCCTACTTTGTGATTATTTGGGGCCATTATGTTCTCTGCCTTAGAATCCTCCCCTCCACTTCTGCTGGACAGTCACAGCCATAACTGTTCTTTCGATATGGAATTCAGTAGCATTTGCTTCTTGGCCTGGATCATCCTACTTTTAACAGCACCCATGAATACCAGCAAGAACTAATGTTTGTTGTCCAGATCCTGTGTTCCAGGCTCTGCACTCAGTGCTTTGTGTGCACTGGCCGTGCTATAGCCCTAGGAGGTAGCTCTGTTTACAATCCCTGTTATGTGGGTCTAAAAACAGAAGCTCAGAGAGGTGGTGTGAGTAGCTCAAAGATGCAGACTAACAAACAGCAATGTTGTCATTAGGTGCCGTCGAGTCACTATATGACTCCTAGCAACCCTACCTACAACAGGCGAAACAGTATTATCAGTGCTTCTCTGCTGTTCATAGGGTTTTCAATGGTGGACTGGTTTTTGGGAGTGGGTTGCCAGGTCTGTCTCCCAAGCCTACAGTACCTGGTGTTCCCAGGAGGTCTCCCATCTAAGTACTAACCAGGCCCAACCCTGCTTAGCTTCTGAGATGTGACGGGATCAGACACCACAGTGGGACGGCTACAGACAATAAACAGCAATACTGAGACATAAATCAAGGACTCTAACTCTGAAGCTTCTCTGACCCGCTTCTTTGCTCTCCCCCTTTAAGGTGAATAATGGAATCATCACCATCACACCCTACTGCCACCATCACGATCAACATCCCGTCATCACCAGAGCTATGGCCTGTCCTCATTGTCATCATCATTATCACCACCCTCATTCCAACTTCCACGTCTTCCTCCTTTTCCTCTTCCTCTTCTTTCTTCTTTTCCACCATCAGGATCCTGGCTAACATGCCTGTGTGTTCATTGTGTGCCAGACACTGTCCTGCACACTTTACAGGGACCAACTCACTAGATTCTCACGTCAGCACTACGACACACCCTCTATTATCAACTTCATTTATGATGGAGAGGCAGAGACACAGAGAGTAGCTTGCCCAACATGTTAATTAATTAATTAATTAATGGAATTTGATGATGGAACCCAGGACTTTGCACATACTTTGTAAGTGCTCTACCACTGGGCTTCCCCCCAACCCTTTTTAAAATTTTTTCTCTTGAGACAGAGTCTCACTAAGCTATGCAGGCTACCTCTGGCCTCAATCCTGTGATCCTCCTGTCTCCGCCTCCTGAGTTGCTGGGATTACAGGCATGAGCTACTTCGTCTGCCTACCAATCATATTCTTAATCATAATGTTTAATGCCTCCTGGCCTTACAGATCGCTTTTCAGCTTGACTAAGAGTAGGGACCATTGTTTGACTAAATCAGAGAAACTTTTCAAAAGTGCTCAAAGCCTCCCTCAACCTTTATACTAAGACACATGTCTACAGAATCCTTAAAAATTGTCCGGAAATAATCATGTGCTTTTCCTGTTACACATCAGGTCCCCGACCATTATAGGTTATGAGACAGACCCTCCCAGGACTGTCATTTTAAATATACTGCCATCTTCCTTAATTGGAGGGCGTTGTTCATGTGCTGATACTAATGAGACATGCTGGCGTGTTTATGCACTTAAGGAATACAGGAGTTGTGCTTAGGACTTTCTGTGAATTCTCAATTTATCCTTTCAGAAAACTTATGACATGAGTACTGTTGTAATGCATATATTACAGTTGTGGAAGCTCAAGCTGTAGAGAGTTAAATAACTTGCCTCAAGATCTCACTCCTAGGGGCTAGATGTACTGGTATATAAAATCAAGATCATCCAGTTCCAGAGCCAGTAGCCTTGATCACTATATCCCACTCCTCTCCATATTCTTCTTCTTCTTCTTTTTTTTTTTCTTTTGTGGTACTGGGGCTTGAACCCAGGGCCTCGCACTTAACATGCTTTGCAAGTGCTGGACCACTGAGCTGCACCCCCAGCCCATCTCCATATTCTTTACGTGGAATCTCTACAGTCTGGAATCTCTGCAATTAACCTCCACTATCTCCTTGTCCCTGGGCTGGGATTTAGCTCAGTTGATAGAGCGCCACTCTGCAGTCTCTGAGGTCCTGAGTTCGATTCCCAGCACTGCAAAAATAGGAGAAGGACTCGGCAAAAACAGTCACCCACTGAAAACCCTATGAGGGTCTCTATGAGATAAGACTCAAGGGCACCTAACAACAACAACATCTCCTTGTCCTTATCCCCTGTGAATGTTGTTATCAGCCCCTGCTGTAGAACCAAGTGCACAGTAGGACTGCTTCATTTTGGTTTACTCCAGGAGGTTATAGGATAAGAAGTGGGAGTTACCAGACGGAGTTTCTTAGTTAAAATAAAGAAGTTACCAGGTGGGGTTTCTTAGTTAAAGCAAAGAAATCTTTCTAAAATGTGTGCCTGTAAAGCCACAACTGTGGCTGCTTTGGAGAAGCACCGGGGCCTTTCCTCCATGGTGGTACAAGATACTGACCCATGGCACGTATCTGCCAAAGAGGTTATAGAAATGGTGCACAAGGAGAAAGTGGAATCTCAAAGCCTCTGAGAGCCCTGGCGAATCTCACATCCTCATTCTAGACCACTTATTATTTCCTTTGAATCGTCTCTGTGCCTACCCAGCCCAGCACTCATTATCTTTGTTATTTTTAAAATGATTTTTATTGTAATTTACACATGAATAATGTAATGTTTACCATTTTAATCACTCCAAAGTGTATAACTCAGTGGCAGTAAGTACATTCACAATGTCAGGCAACCATCACCACCCGATTCCAGCACTTTTTCATTACTTCGAATAGTGCCCCTCCTACTTCCACACCCCCAGCGGATGAAAACATTATTTAAACACAACTTTGCATAGGAATGTCCCTAGAAGCATTCTTCGAAATAGTCAAAAGTAAACAACCCAGATGCCCATCAACAGATGAATAAATAAACTTCCTGCGGTATGTCTATATGGAATATTATTCAGCTATAAAGGAATGAAATATTAATATTTCCTCCAACACAGGTAAACCTTGAAAACGTTATCCAAAGGGAAGGGAGGAAGGCACAAATCCCATATTTTGTACAATTCCATTTACATGAAATGTTCATTACTTTTTGTCACATCTAACCCTCTGTGATATTTTTCACAGGGAATACTTTATATATATGAACTTATTTTCTGAGGTAAAATTCCACTACAGCTTATTCCTAAACAATGATATCTATGAAACAATGGGTTTGATATGGTAGTTCCATTCTTCACATCTGCATGAAAATAATTTAATTTTACATATAAAGTGCATCCATGTGCTGTCTAAAAGCATCCATGTACCCCCTGAAGTACTCTTAAGGCATTTTGGAGAATGGACTTTTGATTCCTCTTGGCCATTGATTCTTTCCAAAATGGGATCCATGCAGCTCCTTTCTGGATACTTATACTGTCCGATATGGCAGCCACTAACCATATGTGGCTATTTAACTTGAACTTGGTTAAAATTAAATAAAATTGAAAATTCAGTTTGTCACACCATTCACCTTCCAGTGCTTCGTAGCCATAGGGACACACAGTTGCTCACTGGACATCACAGACACAGTCCATCACCACCATGGCAGAAAGTTCCACTGGACAAGTTCTGGCTGGCGGTGGCTTTCACGCCTCCTGCTGTGCTTCGAGGGGTCGCCATTTCTCCAGTCCCTTTCTTCCATTTGGCATCCTCACCTCTTGTTCCTAGTCCTGGCTGACCATTCATCTCCTGGCCAGCTCTGAAACTGACCTACTTTCCCAATGTCACCAGAGAGGGCCTGGTGCCAACCAGCAGCGTGGTGCCTCCCCTCCCTGCTCCCCTTCTGTTCGCTGCTCCCCCCTGCTCTGGCCTTGTTCCACCTTGCCACACTCGCCTGCTCCCTTTGACGGGATGACCTCCTCCCACAGACCCCTGGCCAGCTCTGCAGAAGGTCCCTGCTCCTCCGCAAGCTCCATTCTGCTTTGTTGTCAAGGGGACAAGACATCTCATCTCCTCTGCCCACACTGCTCTCTCTGCCCTCCCTTTTTTCTTCTTCATCCCTGGCTTTTCCTTCTCTTTAGGATTTCTTCCTTTTTTTCTCAACTCCTTCATTTCCTCTTTTTCTTCCTACTAATTTCCTCACAATAGTTTCTCTGCAGTTGTAAAATCAACCCTTTAAAGCTATTGGAAGACAAAGTGGCAGAGGAGCGATAGTGAAGAAAAAAGGTTGTATTCTCTTTAGTATTTCTGCTGTTGCCCTCTTTATCTGCCGAGGACATGCTCTGTGACCCTTAGTGCATGTAGTAGTGAGCCCTGCATACTATGTTTTCCCTATATATACAGGGGTATCTACCATAAAGTTTAACTTATAAATTAGGCACAGTAAGAGATTAACAGAAACCAATAATAAAATAGGGTAATGTTATAACAATCTAGTGTAGTAAAGATTATGTAAGGATAGTCTGTGTCTCTGCCTCTCTCTCTCTCTCTCTCTCTCTCTCTTTCTCTCTCTCTCTCATAGCACTTGGGGGTTGAACCCAGGGCTTCCCACATGGTAGACACATACTCCATCACTGAGCCCACCCCCCCAGCCCCCTTTTTTATTTAATTTTTTGTTTTGAGACAGGATCTTACTAAGTTGCACAGGCTGCCTCTGCCCTCAAATTCATTATCCTCCTGCCTCAGCTTCCCAATTTTCTAGGATTACAGGCCTGGACCGTGGTGCCTGACATTTTTCTTGTGATGACGTGAGATGATACAATGCTAGCTTGCTGAGCTGAAGTGAAGGGATTGATGTAGGCATGGTGATGCACTGTGAAGCTACCATTGACCTCTCAGAAGGGAGATCATCTGTTTCTAGGGGTCCAAGAGTATGGCACCATAATGGTGTTAGGAGGATAGTGTATACACTGTGGATACACTGTACAAATGGTTGTTTCTCATCCCAGGTGGAATGGGGTAGGATGGCACAACACTTCATCATGCTATTCAGTGCCCTTTAAGAATCTTCCTGGAATTTTCCACTTAATATTTCCAGACTGTGATTGGCCACTGGTAACTGAAAATAAAGAAAATCCAAACCATGAACCTGAACAAGGGTTCAACCATACGGGGAGGAGGAAAAGAAGCCATCTTGATCCAGGCATTCTTCTGCTCATTGAGTAGTAAATAGTAAATGTATCCTGTTCTTCCCTACCAAGTGGGTGATTTTACAATTGTGGGTGAAGATGTGACTATCCAGGCAGTGCCCGGGACTCCAAAACTCAGTCTTTTGGGGGACGCATTTCCACACCAGAAATGCATGGCGGGATGTGAAACATTATTACTGCTGAATTTACACGGGGCTGTCAAGTTTCATTACAGGACTGGGCAGCACTGAGACTGCTATTTAGACCAGGACATATTTAACTCTATCCTGATGGCTCTGAGGTGCCATCCAGCACACTGGGACATTCTCCATGCTGCTGAGGACAATGTGCCAGCCAGATGAAAATCTGCTCCTGCTCATTCTGCAAATGGGCACTGACCGCCCGACATATGCCAGACGCTGTGCAGGGTGGGGGCACGCGGCAGCAATTCAGATGCTGTCCCTGTTCTCCTGGAGTTCCCCCTCCAGCCAAAGAGATGAGGCAGGTGCATGAAAACTTTGTAATAACAGGCGGGGAAAAGAGTTGCAGGGAAGGCGATGGGATTCTGAGGAGCAAGGGGAAGGGGAGGTAGAAGCTCAGGGGTGCATGTAGGGAAGGTGTGAACTCAGTGCTCAGATCTGGAGGATCTAAACGTGCATCGACAGGGGACAGAGATCATTGTATTTAAGGAGACTTTGCAGTTTTATTTTACTTATTGGTGAAAAATGTTAATTCTAGTTTTTAAGATAATATGCAGGAAAATTGAGTATTGGAGGCATGAATGTGTGTGTGTGTGTGTGTGTGTGTGTGTGTGTGTGTGTATCTTTTTTTTTTTTTTTTTTTTGTCAATTTTGGGAACAAACCCATAGCCTCATGAATGTTAGGCAAGGGCTCTACCTCTGAGCCACACCCCCAGATATTATATGAATCTATTTTTTTTTGAGTCTACTATCACTATTATTTGTTGTTTATAGGTGGCATTGGGTCAGATCCGACTCAAAGCAACCATGTGTGTAACAGAACAAAACACTACCCAACACCATGCAGCACACACGATCTTTTTTGTTTGAGCCCATTGTTGCAGTCACTATGTTTTTTCTCATTTTGAGTCATGCCACATCAGCAAAAGGAAGTCCCAGGGGCTTTGCTCCATTCTTGTCATTAAGGTCGACTCTACTTACAGGAGGCAACTCTTCCCCAGTCGTTTCTTGAATGCCTTCCAGCCTAGGAGGCTCATTTCCTAACACTATATTTGACAGTGCTTCTCTGCTATTTATAGGGGTTTCAATGGCTAATTGTTTCAGGAGTGGGCAGCCAGGTCCTTCTCCCTAGTCTGCTTTAGTCTGGAAACTCAGCTGAAACCTGCCCACCATGGATGGCCCTGCTGGTATCTGAAATAATGATGGCATAGCGTTCAGCATCACAGCAACATGTAAGCCCCCACAGCATGACAAACTGATAGGCATGTGGGGGAAATAGGAACTGGTGTAACTTAATTCAAAAGCTTTGGAATCCAGAGGATTTTGGTTTAAAAATCACTCTGCCTTTTAAACCAGCTTGTTGTTGTTGTTGTCAGGTGCCGTTGAGTGGGTATCCGACTCATAGCGACCCTCATGGGGTTTTCAATGGCTGACTGTTTTGGGATTTCCTTGGGAGTGGGTTGCCAGGCCCTTCTCCCATTTTTGCGGCACTGGGAATTGAACTCAGGACCTCAGAGACTGCAGCACAGCGCTCTACCAACTGAGCTAAATCCCAGCCCTCTTTTAAACCAGCTAGGATGCATTTTATTTTAAAATGACAGAAAGTTCAGAATATATAAATGACATAAAATAGGCATTGTATTCTCTCATGTGTAAAAGAATCCAAAGTTAGTCCAGGGCTGGCATGGTACTCCATAGTTTCAGAGACCTAGGCTCCTTCTACCTTGTGACTCTGCCACCTCAGACAGTGGCTTCCACTTTGTTGGCACAAATGGCTACAATTGCTCCAGCCATCATGTCTCTATTGCAACCAGAGGAGGAAGGAACAGAGATGGACTTACCACCTCCCTACTTCTAGGGAGGCTGGGAATTACAAGCTTTATAATTGGATGTTCTGTGCCAAGCTAGAAATGGAGATTTCCACTTCCAAGGCAGATGTCCCAAGGCAGAAGAAGAGAGAGGGTATTGATAGACAACCGGAAGTGTCTGACACCCTGTGTAGCTTTCATACTATTGTAGAACCCTCTGAGCCTCTGTTCTTGCTCTGTAAAAAAGAGAAATCCAAACTTAGTTCTTAGAATGAGAACTTGGTAATGTACAGAAAGGATCTTGTACAACATTTAACCCCTATAGAAGCTGCCACTCACACGTTCAGGGATATGGGCAAGATCATAGGTCCACTGCTTTGAATACCAGAATTCTGCATCAATATAGAGGAACAAATACCTTAATGGAGTTCTGGTTTGTGTGTTTGATTAATATAAGCACTAGATTTTTTCCCAAATAATATCTTATTAAAAAGTACAATATATTAAAGATTTAAGAAGAGGTGTATACCCAAAGGAATCGAAGTCATCGTACCACAGAGACACTGCACTTCCACGGTCTTTGCAGCACTACTCACAATAGCCAAGATCTAGAATCAGCCTAGATGTCTATCAACAGATGCATGGCTAAGAAAAAAAAATGTGGTATATATGCAGAATGGAAATCTATTCAGCCATAAAGAAGAATCAAATTATATCATTTGTAAGAAAGTAGAAGTGGAGATCATTATTTTAAGCGAAGTGAGCCAGACTCAGAAAGACAAATACCACTTGTTGTCTCTCATATGTGGAAGCTAGATCTTTTTTAGAAAAAAACCAAAAATGATATATATGTAAAATTTGGAAAACATAAGGGGATATATGTGGAGGAGGGAGGGAAATAGCAGGAGGGGTGGGAGCAACATGAGGGGTGATAAAGGAGTAAAAATGAGCAAAGTACACGATGTAATTGTATGGAAATGATCTAATGAAACTCTTTACCATATATTGTACATAAGTTTAAAAATTAAAGAAAAAAAAGAAGAGATGGGAATCCTAGAGTCCCCTTGGCATGTGCTTTTCTTCTCCATCTTTGAGTTAACTCTTAGATTCCTAGTGATCCACAGAGCACAGGTAGAAACCCACTCCACGGATAAATAGGGCCCAACTTCAAAAGAAAAACCAACCACAAAAGCCAGAGGGCTAAGACTTTTGTTCATTCAATGAATAGCCACTGACCATCCACTCTGGGCCAGATAATGTTCCAGGTTCAGTGCAGGAGACATAGCCATAGACGATGCAGAAAAAGCCTCTTCCTTCTTCATCCCTAGATTCCATTATGGGGCGATCCAGAAACTCTTGGCTATGAGTGTCATCTTGAAATGAGTGTCATGGATACATATGATTCTTTTTCTCTTTCTAAGGGGCTAGGGTAGTGGGGAGTCAGTATCCATGTGCGTCTGCCTCTTTCAGATCTTGGACAATTTTGGGTAGCACAGGCACAGGTTACTGAGTGATCTACCAGGTGTTTTCGTGTTATCTTCCTTTTCTGCTCTCTGGGATTAGAAGCTCATTCCATACCTGCTTCCACTGATTCTTGTGCCAGCCAGTTCCAAATGATTGTGTAATGCACTGGAGGCTAATAATGATACATTGAGTGCTATCTTAATAGTGTTACAAGTAATATTCAGAATTTCCAGACTCCCTACTTTGGGTTCCTGAGAGAAGCCCACATCTTAGGGACAATAGCAGAATGGGGTTTAAGGAATTCCCTTATTAATGCCCACTCAGGCTTCTAATAACTCTCAATAAAGCAGATTCCCAAAATCACAGTAGTCTTAGAGATTTGCTTTGTAGCACTTGGTTCTCTGGAAATGAACGTGTATGATTCTTGAGGCCTGTATCTGCTCATTCATTTCTTCATTTGTCCAACAAGTACTTTTAAACTCCATCTGCAAGACACACACTTCTAGGTTCAGAGTGGTCGAGACCAAAGCAGACAAAGATGGCTTCTATCTAATTTTTTAAAAAAATTCAGTATTGTTCAGCCAGCAAATGCTATTTTTTTCAATTGTCCATAATAGAAGTTGTGTTGGAAGAGTCAGCAATACCTCTGTCTCTCTTGTCCTTAACCCATTTTTTGTTCATTTTAATTATGCTATAGTTTTGGAGTCCGTGAAACCTGCCTAGACGATGCGAATATGTGTGTTGGAGTTATTAAATTCTGTCCTGACATTTACATCTCGGCTCTGCTGTTATGCATTTGGTAATTGTTCAGGGGACAGGAGACTGAGTATATGAATTTGAGCTCAAATAGGGGCAAAGAGGAAAATGCACCCAATAAGAGATTGCCCAGAGGAGATGTGCAGGGTGCAAGGCTGTCGGGGAGGAAGAAGAAAAGAGGGGAGACACACATGTGGGGAATTGGAAAACTGGCAACAGCAGAATTAAGTAGAGCAAAAGGGGAATGAGATTTCTTCCTCCCATGAAGGAATAGTTTTGTTTCTGTGTCTGCAGTGTGGAGGCTGGAATCTAGAGTTTCTTGTATGCTAGGCAAGTGCTTTCCCACTGGGCCGATTTCTAGCCTGAGAAAGAGCACCTATGGAAGAGGGGAGGGCGCTAGGATGACGTCAGTGTTGGAGGGATTTCCAAACACCAGGTCAAGGCTGGGAAGAGCAAAAAAAATATGAGGGAGACTGGAGGATCGAGAAGAGGTTCAAGAAAAACAGGGGCTTTGTTTTCTAAAACATGAAAATTAAATGACAAGTGAAAAAATCAGTAGCACCTAAAGCCACCAGATGAGGCATTGAAGAGACAGGGTGACTCAGGAAGCGGCCCTGGGAACTTGGGAAATGGCAAAACAGATGGGAAATTAAGAGAAAATTGAGAGCACTAAACAGGTTATGGTGGCATTTATGAAATGGAACAAGAATTAAAGTCCAAAGGGAAGCAGCGAACAACAAATATGTCTGGAGAACATCTCAAATAATCAGATTTCGAAGTCAAAGGAGACTTGCAACGGAAGAGAGAAAATAGAAATCTGGGAGAATGACATGTTTTAAGTAACAGAGCAGACGATGAGCCTATGTGCGGTTGGCTTTTGATAGAAGGACAGAGGGACCCTGGAAATGACCATACTAAAGACCAAAGAGAAGCATGGCTTTTATAAGATTGAGAAACATTGTGGCAGAGTGTTAGCAAATGTGACATGGTGGAAAAAGAGTGACGAATACACAGAATATTTACGTGAATGTTAACTGTTATTACTCACCAGGTGTCTGTCAGCTTGTCATGCTGTGTGGGCTTGCGTGTTGCTGTGATGCTGAAAGCTATGCCACTGGTATTTCAAATACCGGCAGGGCACCCATGGTGACAGGTTTCAGCTGAGCTTGCAGACTAATACAGACCAGGGAGAAGGACCTGGCTGCCCACTCCTGAAACAATTAACCATTGAAAACCCTATAAATAGCAGAGAAGCACTGTCAAATATAGTGCCAGAAAATGAGCCCCCCAGGCTGGACAGCATTCAAGAAATGACTGGGGAAGAGTTGCCTCCTCAAAGTAGAGTTGATCGTAATGACAAGAATGGAGTAAAGCCCCTGGGACATGATTCAAAATGAGAAGAAATATAGTGGCTGTAACAATGGGCTCAAACAAAAGATCGTGTCCATTGTACCATGCTGGGTAGTGTTGCGTCCTGTTGTACATAAGCTTGCTATGAGTTGGATCTGACTTGTTGACACCCAACAACAACAACAACAACAACAACTCTATTTATTAGACAGCATCTGTACAATAGGCATTGCCCTAGGCCTTCTGTGTACACCACTGAGTTGTGTTAAAACAAGTGAAACTATCACGGGTGGTTTTATAGTTTACCTAATCCATTTTTACAAAGAAGGAAATGCATGGTCAAAGCATGCTAACAATGCTGCCCAAAGTGACATCGCTGAGGAGTGGCAGAGGCAATTCTCTTTCCCTCACGTCATGGAACCTTGACAACACAGAAATAACAATTCAGGCTATTCTTCATTCCACAGCACCTACTCTGTGCCAGGCACTGTGTTCACTAGAAATGCAGTACTAAACAAGGAAGAGAAGGTGCCTGCCTTCAAGATGCACACTATCTCAGAGTTAAAAAATACAAAATAAAGCAAAACAAAGCAACAATACCCCAAAGAAAGTCTAAAGAAAAGTCCAATAGAAATATAACATGAACCCCATAGAACTTAGATTTTCTAGCAGCACATAAAAAATTAGAGGCTAGCAGAAAAAAAATTTTTAATACTGTATTTTATGTAACTCAATATGTCTATTTCAACATTAAATCACAAATATATTCATGAGGTCTTTTGCACCATTTTTAATGGAAAGTCTTCAAAATCTGGGGTATTTTACACTTACGGCACTTAGACTAATCACATTTCAAGTCCATGTGTGATTGGTGCTACCATATTAGTGCAGATCTAGAGAAAAATTGGCACCTCTGGCCCAATTTCTTTCTACTCACAGTATAGGAAATATGGTCTACCTGTTTTCCCTTGCTATCGCCAATTGCTGCACATTTGTCATTTATAGAGTACAAAATGCAAGCAGTAGAAAAATATTTATTCCAGCTAGACTTGAGCCTCATACACCTCAGACTGGAGATGACCAAAGGAAACTTGTGTGTGTATGTATTGCGTGTATTTTCAGGTTTGTGGATTAGTATTGTACATGGCACTTACCATCAGTGGGCAACCATAACAAAGTAAACCTCTGCAAATTATTACAGCCTCCTCACTTTCTACATTCTCCCAGCATGCATTCATGTATTTATTGCTCCTGAAAGAAACAGTGAGGATGTAATTTGAAGCTTAGCAGCAGCCAGAATTTCTGGTATTTTATCTGGTGATTAAAGGTTTATAATCAATTTTGAGAGATCAACAAAACAGTGATAAGATTTTACTGTTTAATATAAGTGCCCAGCCGGTGATAATGGGGACCAGGCAATGTAGTATGTAATGGTATTTCCCTAGGTAAAGAATTGTGCTCTGGAGCAAGTTTAAATGGGAAGAAAGCCCACGGAAATATGGATTGTCCTTCCTAGAAATTGGATGGGGAAATTGAAGGTAATAGGTATTACTCCCTGCCAACTTCATAATGAAATTACTGTTCAGCAGAAATTTCTATTAGAGCTTTTTTTTCCCTCTCAAGGGAATGAAGACTAGAAATTGATAAAAAGAGACAATATTAACATTGAGTGTATGAAGTCACTGGTCCAGCAGGTTGAATCTTAAAGGAACACACAAAGAATTGAGAGCATGAGAATTTCCATAGTGTTTTCCTATAATCTGAAGAAGATGGACTGAATCTATTCACCTTTTTAATTCCATCTGATTTTACTGGGAAATGGGAAGAAAAGGAATGAGTGGGGGAAATAAAGACAGGAAATTAAAGATTTAAGTAAATGCCATGGATAAGCCCATAGAAAGGTGGTCACCACTACATGCGAGTTCTTGATTACAATGATGGCTAGAACATTTGATCACATAACATAATCTGTGAATGATTCTCCCCAGGGCTAAGTGTCTATGTCAAAATCAAAACACGTGTTCTCTGGTCTACTGTTTTAGTTAGCTTTCCTTCACTCTAACAAATGCCTAAGATAACCAATTTACAAGGAGCCAAGTTTTATTATGATTCACAGCTTAAGAGATTACAGTCGATGATTGGGCAGACCCCCTTTTAGGCCTGTGGCTAGGGCAGCCCATCATGGTGGGAGGGCATGGAGAAATAAAACTTTACCTCATGGGGGGAAAGCAGAAAAGAAAAGAAGGGGCCAGGATCCGTGATCCTCTTAAGGGCACACCCAATGACCTAAAGACCTCCTGTGATGCCCCACCTTGTATAGGTTCCACATCCTCCCAATAGCACACCCTGGGATCTAACCCTTTATCACATGGGCCTTTGGGGGACATTATAAGATCCAACCCATTGCATTTACCTTTTCTAAACAGATAACTACCTGGATATTTCCAAACCTCTTGATACTTTACTAAAAGTTGTCAGTTTTTGCCATATTTGGGGCATTACATAGACCTAACCTAAACTCCATTTACCCTAAAATGTTGGGTAATTAAGACCTAACTTATTGAATTTAATAAGAAATACTTCTCCAGGCACTGTGGTACATGCCTGGGATCCCAGCAACTCAGGAGGCTAAGGCAGGTAGATTGTGAGTTCAAGGACAGAGGCAGCCTATACACCTTAGCACGACTCTGTCTCAAAAGCAAAAAATAAAAAAAACCTTTTAAGTGCTAGGGTTGTAGCCCAGTGATAGAGCACTTACCTAGCATGCATCAGGCCCTGGGTGCAAGCCCCCAGTACTGAAAAAAAAAAAAAAGAAAAGAAAAGAAAAAGAAAATGTAGAAGAAAAGAAATATCTTAGTGAATTAGCCATCCTAATCATGACTCGATGGCACCTAACAACAACAACAATCATGAGTTTGGGGTAGGAGGATACAGAGAATGACTGGCTGACCAATCTTCTACAAGCTCAGGTAAAGCTCAGGCCACTGGTGGCCTTTGCCTGCAATTTTTATATTGAGATTCCATGAACGGCATCTTCTATTGATGTTGCTTGCTGGTCTGTGCAGTCTCTTAACTCCAATTGTTGCTTCCCTTGACCTCGCTGTTGCCTTGATTACTACAAAGTCCTATCTGTTCATCTTCCAGTGGTTTGCAAAAAGCCCTTCAAGACTCCACATCCAATAAACACAGGATTAGCCTGTGTATTAGCCAATAGTGCAGCCGAGACTGCAGTTACTTCTGTCTCTAGCTTCATCCCACATGTTACTTGGCCCAACATCCCAACCATTTCTGAACTGATTCTAACTTAGCAAATTCATCATGGAGTTTCATGGTTCTCTGCCTTTGACTTTGCTGTTTCCTCTGTGCAAAATGACTTTTCCCTTGCCCCCTCTTATCCAGCTGCCCACCTCTACTAGTTACTTTTCACACTGTTCTGACAAAACAGTTGAGAGAAGCAACTTAAAGGAAGAAGGATTGACTTTTAGCTCATGGTTTCAGAGGGTTCAGTCCATCATAGCAGGGAGGGGAGAGCAGCTTCTATCATGGCAAACAGGAAGCAAAGAGAGAGAATGCCTGCACTATCCAGCTTTCTCCTTGTTCCCTTTTATTCCACCTGGGCCCCCAGCCTATGGGATGGTGCTGCCCCCATTCAGGGAAGGTCTTCCATCCTTAGTGAATCCTCTCTGGAAACGCCCTTACAGACACACCCAGAGGTGTGCTTTACTAATCTCCTAGGCGCTCTCAATCTAATCAAGTTGACATTCAAGACCTAAAGACCTCCCGTGATGCCCCACCTTGTATAGGTTCCACAACCTTATACCCACATTTGCTCTTTCTTTCCAACACATCCTGAACTACTCTCACTTTGTTTCTTGATGCTAACCCTGGAATCACAATAAATTTGGAGCCTACTTTCCTTATGCTCTCCACCAGCTTACTAAATATATTTATACTTGCTATTCATTATTGCCATCTACAGCCATATCACCCTGGAGTCCAGTCACCTCTGATCTTGGAAGTTAAACAGGATTGGGCCTGGTTAGTCCTTGGATGAGAGATTGCCTGGGAATACCTGGTGCTGTAGGCTTGGGAGAAGGATTCAAGAGCCCACTCCTGAAACAGTCAGCCTTTAAAAACTCTATGAATAGCAGAGAAGCACTGACAGAGCTGGGCATGGTACAATATGGGGGAGTGTTTTGTTCTGTTGTACGTAGGGTCTCTATGAGTCAGACCCAACTCAGTGACACCTAACATTTGTTTTTGCAGTTATTTGTATCCCTCTCCACAACTATAAGAACAGTATGCTGATTTTTGTATTATTTTCCTAGCAATGTGGGCACCCGGTGTGGTACATAGTAGGTACTCAACATGTGTACTAGATGGAAGGATAGATGAATGTATTGATTAACATATTGGTGGATGGATGGATTTTTTTTAGATTCTTCTCATCAGAACTCTTGGATGGATGGATGGATGGATGGATGGATGGATGGATAAATGTAAAATTGCATGGAAGGGTGAATGGATATAGTAATAAATGTATTAACTAATGGATGGATGGATAGGTAAATCAATCAAAGACTGTTGTTGTTGTTAGGTGCCATTGAGTTGGGTCCAATCCATAGCGACCCTGTGTACAACAGATGAAACATTCCCTGATACTGTGCCATGCCTGGGTTTCCAATGGCTTATTGATTTTGGGGGGTGGGCTATCAGGTCCTTGTCTCAGGCCCACATCACCTGGTATTACAAGGGAGTCTCCCATCCAAGTACTAATCACTCCCAACTCTGCTTAGCTTCTGAGATCTGATGGGATCAAATGCCAGGGTGGTGTGGCTTTAGGTACTGTATTGATGGTTGGATGATATTTCTGATGATGATCTATCAATATACGCAGCCACTGAGCATTAACTGAATCCCTAAAGTATGCCAGACAATGTGATAGGGCCAAAAATAACCACAAGGAACTAAACCAAAATGTCAGCTTGGGAAACAGCAGCAGCCTAACTT
Source organism: Pedetes capensis (assembly GCA_007922755.1). Taxonomy (NCBI): domain Eukaryota; kingdom Metazoa; phylum Chordata; class Mammalia; order Rodentia; family Pedetidae; genus Pedetes; species Pedetes capensis. The sequence goes on from VMDO01002542.1 coordinate 64,380, forward strand.
AGCTCCCAGTTAGTTACTTTGAAAGCCTGCTGACAGTGAGGGATTGGACCACAGTCCAGTTTTCCTTTAACCCTCAGTCCATGCAGATATCTTCTCAAGAGCCACTGCTGGGGATGCGAAGCAGACTGCTCCTCAGAGGTGCCCATCTGGACCACATCCATTTAGTTCATCACGTGCCAACCAAGAAGCTTCAAAGGGAAGAAGAAACAGAAGAACAGTTTTGATCATCTAGATAATGAATGGTGTTGAAGCCATCAACAAAAATACCCAGGTTCTCTCCATTGCAGAGAAGCTTTTCTCTTCTGCTTCTGTTGGCAGCAAAGTTGAATGCGTCTCTCCTCCACTTAAAGCCTCTCTTTCATGGATCCCCGTGGCCTTCTTCACGAATGCCAGACACCTTAGCATCCCATAAAGGCTCCTTATGACCTGGTGTCAGGGATCTTCGCAGATCTATCCCACTGCATGCAATGGGACCATCGGCCTTACTAAGCTGATTCCTCTTCTCCTGGTTTGTGTCACGACCTCAGCTGTTGCTTCTTGGCTTCAGATGAATCCTCTGCTCGGAATGCCCTCTCCTGCCTCTTCAGCCCTCATCCTTCTACATTCCCCCAAGCGCTCCCCACATTTCCCAGGTCGAGGAAGGGGCCCTTCCTCTGTGTTTCCACAATGCCTCACACTTGTGCCGCATCAGGGCACAAGTGGCATTTTCAATGCCATTGATCATTGTGTCTAGGCCTCTTGAATTGTGAGAGTGTGGGTCATAGAGCAGAAAGCCCAGTGTTTCTATTTCTGTGTCTGTAGAGCCCACTGTCAGCTGGGTGCATTGGTGCACACCTGTAATCCAGCAACTCGGAAGGCTGAGACCAGAGAACTGAAGGTTCAAGGTCAGAGGCAGCCTGGGTAATTTATTGAGACCCTGTCTCAGCATAAAAAGTGAAAAAAAAATGGACTGGGAGTGCAGGCAGTGATAGGATGCTTGAGAAGCACATGTGAGGCCCTGGGTGCAACCCCCCAGTATTGCAAAACAAAACCAAAATTCGCTGTAAAGCTCAACTCATAACATACAGCAAATAGTTGCTGAGTTGTAGAACTATCTTTCTAACAGATGATGAGGTATTCCAAATGCACCAGATAGAATAGTGATTACCCTCGCTCCTTCCAGAAAAGCCATGCTTTGTTTTTCTATTGCTTAAAGCATTTGATTGCAAAGAATTGGAAGAATACAAGATACGCAAAAGAAAATGGAAAATACCTGTAATCTTTCTGCGCATAGACAAGCTCTGTTTTTAATCCTCTTTTCTGCTTGTTTAACATTGAATAGCAAGCATTTTCTCTATGCTATTAGCTTGTCTTCAAAAGCATGGTTTTTAATGACTCAGATAGTCCATTGAATGGATACGCAACGTTGCTTTTCGTCACTTTCCCCCATTCCTCTCCTTGTCCTTGGAGCCCTGATTCTCTCCCATGTGACAAGATCACACTGTGGAGGGTCAGAGGTGTGACAAGTGACCCCTTAGGCCAATCCTCCTTTTCAGAATTTCTTGTAACCTTAATATTTTCACATCATCAGCTCTTCTTGGTGTGAAAGGAATATAAACAAAAAAGCAATGGCCTTACGATGTCCTGTCTTTGAGGGGATTGTAGCATTCAGCATAGGTCCTTCAGTGTTTCTGAATGCTTTGGTGCACCAAACTGTTTTTATTGAGTGTCTACTAAGGGACCATATCACGTTTTCTCAGACTTCTTTTGTTTTCTTCTCTTTTCCTTTTTTTTTTCTTTTTTCTTTTCTTTCCATTTTTCTTCCTTTTCTCCTTCTTTTCTTTTGCTTTCTTTTTCTTCTCTTTTCTTTTCTCCTTCCTTTCTTCCTTCCTTTCTTCCTGCTTTCCTTCCTTCCTTCCTTTTTCTTTCTTTCTTTTTTTCTTGCAGTACTGAGGGTTGAACTCAGAGCCTTGCACATGCTAGGCAAGTCCTCTACCACTGAGCTGCATGCTCAGCCCCTTTTTTTAACTTTTTTTTTTTTTTTGGTCTTGAGACAGGGTCTTGCTAAGTTGCATAGGTTGCCTCTAGCTTCAAACTCATGACGCTCCTGCCTCTGCAACCTGAACAGCTGAGATAATAACATGGGCCTCAGTGCTCAGCTATCTTGGTCATCTTTAGCATCACATTTTCTCAAGCTGCCAAGAGACATGGACTCCTTGGTACCTTCTCACCCCAACTCTGAGGGATGAATTATGTCTTAGCTTCCCTTGTGAGTCCAGCCTGACCTTAGACAAGGCAGCTTTGAGAGGTACAGCGGGTCAGAGTTAAGGCAGACATATGTCTCCTGTGATGAAAACAGACAGGCCAAGAGGTGGCTGTGTGGATAACATATAGGACAGAGACCAGACATCTTTAATGCCTCTCTGCCTCACCCTCACCTCAAATCCAGCACAGAATCCTGCTCAATAACTCTCTGCTTGCTCCTGTCTGCTCTCTCTTTTCTCCTCCTTTTCCTCCTTCTCCCCACTCTGTGGTCACCGCCCGGGTCAGAGACACTACTGCCTTTCACCTTGATTGCAAGAATAGCACATCTGTAGGTAATGCCCTGTGTCCCTTCTAGTTTCCCTGTCTATTCTATACACAGCCTTCAAGTGAGATTATAAAACCGAAGTCTGATTATTGTACCTCCTTGATTAAAACCATTTAATATCTTCTCACGGTTTTTAAGACAAAGACAAAATTTTACATGGCTTACAAAACTCCACACTGTCCCCATCCATCTTCTCAGCATCACCCAGTGCCACATTCTCTGTCTCTCTCTGTCTCAACCTCACTGGTCTGTATTCCATCCCTTATATGTACCACCACAGGCCCTTTGCACATGCTGTCCCCTTGGCCTGTTTATGTCTTTTCTTAGGGAGTTAATGCAGACTCACCCCTGAGGTCAAACTGTACTCCCTCAGCCTTATCTGACTCATTTCACTTTCACATAGCACAGCCTTCTTTCTGTTGTACCGTGTGCCATAGGTCTGTGATTAATCAACAAACACCTGTCCTGTCCCTTAGAGTATAAACCTCACTGGGGCAAGAATCATGTCTGTTTCCTTATTTATCTCCACCCAACTAGCTGAGCCCTGACATGTCTCAAATGCTTAATAAATGTTAATAAAATGAATAATCAATAGGTGGAACATCATTTCTTTGAAGTTGAATACCAAGTGATTTATAGGCAAGCAATTTCCTTTATAGAAGCTTGTTAAAGCATAGCAGGATATGTATTTAGATTCCCATATATGAACATCATTTGAATCCAGATCCATGGATCTACGACATCAAAAATGTTCCATTCCATGCGCTAAGGAGTTGATTATTAATGCCTATGCAGGCTTGGGGGCTGGGGTTTCACTCTGTCGGTAGAGGGCTGCTCTGCGCTCTCTGAAGCCCTGGGTTCCATCCCCAGCACCACAAAAATGGGAAAAGAAGTTGACAATCCACTCCTGAAGCAATCCTGAAACAACCTGGCATTGAAAACCCTATGAATAGCAGAGAAGCACTGGCATAGGGCTGGGCGTAGCACAGTGTCAGAGAGTGTTTCATTCTGCTGTACACAGGCTCACTATGAGTCAGCCCGACTCCACGACACCTAACAACAACAACAACTACAGGCTTAGTGTGTCTAAGAATGAGTGTAGACCCACGCAGCAGAGTGCGTGGCCAGCTAGCGAGGCCTGCCCAGGTGCTGATGCTTCTTCCACAGACGCAGGCTCTGTGCCACGAGCAAAGGTTCTGCGCATCGCCACTTCCAGTGTCACGTGACAGTGGCACGCGCTCGTTTGTTGGATGCCCTTTTAATTCTTCCCTAAAACTTTGTCTCTCTTCCTTCCTCTGTCTAGATTTATGGTCAACGTGACATGGGACGGCAAAGACTTGTCCTTCACTGAGGAAGGCTACCAGGTGCACCCCAGACTGGTGGTGATTGTTCTGAACAAAGACCGGGAATGGGAGAAGGTGAGCCTCCTGCATGCGCAGTGCCGGCTTCCGGCGAGGGAAGGAAACGCAGGCAGGCAAGCCTCCCCCCCCCACCCCAGGGCTCTGCTGCCCGGAGCATTTCCTGTTGAGCTGCTCTGGGTTGGAGCACTTCCTGTTTAGGTGCTCCGGGTTCTACTCCCAAGCCCAGGGTGGGCCTTTCTTCTTAGTCTGTTGTGACGCGCAGTTGGGATGCTTTCCTGGGGTGAGCTTGTAATCCTTGGTTATGTCGGTTCCTAAATCCCAGTGGGAACAGTCCTGAGAGGATTTAGAATGAATGAATTAGCTGATTAATTAATTTTTGCAATGTTGGATGTTAAAGCCAGAGCCTCTTGCATGCTCGGCCAAGTGCTCCACCACTGGCCTGTACCCTAGCCCACTTTTTATTTTTTATCTTGAGACACGGTCTCACCAAGTTATGCAGGCTGCCTCTGGCCTCAAATCTGTGAGCCTCCTACCTCAGCCTCCAGGACTTAAAATAATTTAAAGACAGTCAAGTTTGGTTCAGGGCTGGGGTTTAGGCTCAGTTGGTAGAATGCATGCTCTGTGCATTCTGAGTCTGTGGGTTCAATCCCCAGCACTGTACAAACAGGAGAAGGACCTGGCAGCCCACTCCTGAAATAATCAGTGATTGAACACCCTATGAATATCAGAGAAGTACTGACAATGGTACCGGGCATGGCACAGTGTTGGGGAGTGTTTCATTCTGTTGTACATCAGGTCATTATGAGTCAGATCCAACTCGACAGCACCTAACAAATTTGGTTTGCACCATCAGAGCAGCAAATATTGGCTATGTAGCAGTCAGCAAAGCAGTTTGCCTAGGTCTCCTAAGCGCGCACCATCTTTCCCCATGTGCCATATGGTCACACACCCTGTATTTTCATTTCCTTACTTTTTTACTTTAAGTAAACTGATTTTCAACACTCACATGTATCGCTTGAACGATTTCCCATAAATCATCTGCAGGAGAGGGAGGTTATAATTCTTGTAAGACATATTTTCAAGTACATGCCTATTAACTTTGGAAACTGTGAAAAATCAGTCAGTGAAGAAACAAAATCACCCTTGTGTCACACAGCCATGGCCTGGGTCAGGGAGAAGAGACCTCGCAGGGGAATTGCAGAGGGTCTCACACCCACACTGTCAATATCAAAGACTGAAAATGAGAATGGGAACAGGTGCGCCTCTTTCTGCATGCTGAATGCAGGGGAAGGGAGGAAACACAGGCAGGCAAGGGGCCAAGGAGTCCTCCGCCCAGAGCACTTCCTGTTGAGCTGCTCTGGGTTCTATTCCCAGGTCCCAGGTCCACTCCCCCTCCATATTTCAGCCCTCAAGTAAGTCACTGAACTGTCACATAAAGAGTGCAGTGAAAAAAAGACCAAAAAGGGAGCTTATATTGTTACCTGCCTGCAGCCATAGCCCTGTGGCATCCAATCCTGTCAGATCTCAGAAGCTAAGCAGGGCCTGGTTAGTCCTTGGGTGGGAGACCGCCTGGGAACATCAGGTGCTGTAGGCTTGGGAGAAGGACCCGGCAACCCACTCCCAAAAATCAATCTGCCATTGAAAACCTGATGAATAGCAGAGAAGCACTGACAATCGTGTTTCACCTGTTGTATGTAGGGTCGCTATGAGTTGGATACCAACTCCACGGCACCTAACAACAACAACAACAATATTGTTACCTCATCTTCTTCGATAAGCAATGCCTGACTTCTAAACTTTTTCAGCCTATCGAGACTTATTTTTTCTTTCCACATCAAATGTGAATTCAGTCAAACATTAAAAAAATAACACCCATGTACATGACGTTTTTGTGTATGTTATTAATCATAGTCCAACAATGGATCTTTAAAGAGGATAATGCATCATGGATAAGAAGGTCTTATTTGAGGAATGCGATATTGGTGCAGCATTGAAAAATAAATCAAGATAATTTATGATATTAACAGAGTAAAGGAGAAAATTATGTAGTTTTCTCAATAGATTCAGAAAAATGCATTTGACAAAATCCAACATGCATTCATGATAAAGAAGACAGATTCCTTACCCTAATAAAGAACATCAATAATGAAGTAATGAAAATAGATCTGCAAATATACAGTCAAGTGATTTTTGTTGAATGATTATGAGAATAGAGAAAGTCCTTGTAATAAATGATGTTGGGCCAAATGAATATTCATGTGGAAGATAAAGGTAAACCTTGACCCCTTGCTCACAATATACACAAATAATTACTCTAAATAACTCACAGGCTTACATGTGAAAGCTAAAATTATAAAGTTTCCAGAAGATAACATAGAAGGATATTTTTGTGATCTGAAAGGACTGCATATTTCTCAAGCTGAACGCAAAAGGCATCAAACATACAATAAAAATAATGCACTGCATTCCAACAAAATTAAAAACTTTTGCCCATGTAAAGACATTTTCAGAAAATGGAAAAGGCAAGTTTGCCGGGCAAACTTGGTGCCGGGCAAACTTGGTGGCGCACACCTGTCATCCCAGCCACCCGGGAGGCAGAGGCAGGAGGACTGCAAATTGGAGATCAGAGGCAGTCTACATAACTTAGCAAGACCCTATCTCAAAAACTAAAAAAAAAATGGGCTAGGGGTGCAGCTCAGTGGTTCAGCACTTGCAAAGCATGCAAACGCGAGGCCCTGGGTTCAACCTCCAGTACCACAAAAAAAGAAAAAAGAAAAAGGCAAGTTGAAAACTAGAAAATAATAGCAATATGTTTATGCTACAAAGGACTCACATCTAGAATAAAGAATTCCTACTAATCAATAGAAAGACAAACAGCACAATGGAAGTGGGAAATTGACTTAGCTCACAGAAGATATTCAAATGCCAATACGTTCTTTAAAACATACTTACCATCATTGGTCATCCGAAGTATGCAAATTAAAACAACAATGGAATGCTACTTCATACACATGAAGGGCCATAAATTGACAAGATCAGGTTTTAGTGAGGATGTGGAGCAACAGAATCTCTGCATTGGTTGTTGTTAGGTGCCATTGAGTCAGGTCCGACTCCACATTGGTGGTGGGAATATAAAATTGCAACAGCCATGGGAAACTGCTTGTCATTTTTTTTTAATAAAGTGAAACATACACAAACCTTATGACCCAGCAATTCCACTCCTAGTTATTTCTACCAAAGGAATATAAACATAGATCTAAAACATTATACTTGTCACAAGAATGTTCGTTGCAACTTTATTCAAGATAGCAAAACATCAGAAATAACTCGCATCCATTCATAAGGAGGTGGGTAAACAAATAATGATGTATTCACAAAATGGAATGCTACTCATTAACTAAAAGGAAGGGACTATTAATAGGCAAGGCCGCTATGTCCAACAAATCAGCCAGGCACAAAAGATGATGCCTTCTAATTCCTTCTCTTTGAAGTTCAAGAAGAGGCGAAGCTTGCTCACGAGGTTAGATTTCACAATAATGGCAGGGGAGGGCAACTGACAGGAAAGAGGCCCAGAGAACTTTCTAGAGTGATGGTAAGGATTTCTATCTTGAACATTTATCAAAATGCATCCAGCTGTGGAACAAGATCTGTTCATTTTATTTTATTATGCTTTGTTTATTACTGTAGGCTTGGGAGAAGGACCCGGCAACCCAGTCCCAAAAATTAATCCGCCGTTGAAAACCCTATGAAAAACAGAGAAGCACTGACAATAGTGTTTCGCCTGTTGTACGTAGGGTTGCTGAATCGGACACCAACTCCACAGCACCTAGCAACAACAACAACAACAACAACAACAACAACAACAACAACAATTAATTGTAGTACTGTGGAGGTTAAACCCAGATCCTTGCACATGCTACTTCAGTGCTCTATCACCGGACCACACCCCCAACCCCTTTTTTATTTTTTATTTTGAGACAGTGTCTCTCGAAGTCACCCAGGCTACCTCTGGCGTCAAACACATGATCCTCCTGCCTCAGCTTCCTGAGTCACTGGGATTACAGGCGTGCACCATGGTGCTGGCAAGATCTGTTCATTTTATTATATATCTTTGTACTTAATTTTAAAAAATGAATCCTACAGGTTGGGATACCTAGCATAATGAACTAAGAATTTCTGCTGAGGGTTTATATTTAATCCCCTAGACACAAATACTAACTATAATAACAATAGCCATTGTTTGTTGATCACTTACTCTTATTTTTCCTTTAGGTGATCACCAAAGCACGAACTGAACACTCCATGTATTAATTTAACAAATATGTATTCAGGGCCTACAGTGTAGCAGGCACTGTTCTTGATGCTTGGGGTCTATCAGTGACCAAGAGAATAGCTTCTGTATTGAGGGAACTTAGACTGTAGTGTGTGTGTAGGAGATGGAGGGGGATGGGATTCTGTATATTTCTGCTATGCTTGACAATAGCATTGGCTTCCATGTAACTATTTGTAGGTTTTTTTTGTTTTGTTTTTGTTTTGGTGTGTGTGGTACATGGGGATTCAGGGCTTCACACGTAGTTTGCAAGTGCTATACCACTGGGCTGCACCCCCAGAATATTTTTTATTTATTTATTTTTATTTTGAGACAGGGTCTTGGTAAGTTACCCAAGCTGCCTCTGACCTCTATCTTGCAATCCTCCTGCCTCTGCCTCCCAAGTTGCTAGGATTACAGGTGGGTGCCACAGAACCCAGCACCTATCTCTAGTTCTCACTCCTCTCTTCCTTCAGATACACTCCATAGCCCACAGTACTGATCGCTTCATGATTCCGCAAATGTGCAGGGTTCCTTAAAAGGAGGCTTTGAGCTCTTTAAAACTTTTGTCTCTCCCCATCTTTCTTATCCATCCTTCAAGTACTGATTCTTCTTTCTCCTTACACTTGCAAAACCAAGATGTGAAGAGTTTTTCTGATCATGAACAGAATGTAGAGCATTGGGGCCTTTCTGCTTTGGACTGCAGATGTTTCCCTCACTTGTCTATCATTTTCCCATACTGTGAAAGCTTGAATGTTGCTGTGATGCTAGAAGCTATGTTGCTGGTATTTCAGGTACCAGCAGGTTCACCCATGGTGGACAGATTTCAGCTGAGCTTCCAGACTAAGACAGACTAGGGAGAAGGACTCGACAGCCCATTCCTGAAACAATTAGCCATTGAAAACCCTATAAATAGCAGAGAAGCACTGTCAAATATAGTGCTAGAAAATGAGCCCCCCAGGCTGGACGACATTGAAGAAACGACTGGGGAAGAGTTGCCTCCTTAAAGGCAGAGTCTACCTTAATGACATGAATGGAGTAAAGCCCCTGGGACCTCTATTTGCTGATGTGGCACAACTCAAATTGAGAAGGAACAACTGTAAACATCCATTAATAGTTGGAATATGGAATTTACATAGTATGAACTAGGAAAATTAGAAATCATCAAAAGGAAAATGGAGCCCATAAACATCGACATTCCAGGCATTGGTGAGCTAAAATAGACTGGAATGGGCCATTTTGAGTCAGATAATCATATGGTCTACTAGGCCGGGAATGGCAACTTAAAAAGAAATGAGGTTGCATTCATCATCAAAAAAGACATGTCAAGATCTGTCCTGAAGTACAGTTCTGTCAGTGATAGAATAATACCCATACACCTACAAGGAAGGCCAGTTTAATGTGGCTATTGTTGAAATTTATGCACCCTCCACTAGGACCACAAATGAAAAAAGGGAAGATTTTTTACCAGCCTCTGCAGTCTGAAATTGATCAAACATGTAATCAGGATGCACTGATAATTACTGGTGACAAGAATGCAAAAGTTGGAAGCAAAAAAGAAAGCTTAGTAGTTGCAAAATACAGCCCTGGTGACAGAAATGATGCTGGAGATTGCATGATAGAATTTTATCAGATCAGTGACCTTTTCATTGCAAACACATTTTTTCACCAACATAAGCAGTGACCATACACATGGACTTCACCAGATGGACATACAGGAACAAAATTGACTACATTTGTGGGAAGAGATAATGGAAAAGCTGAGTATCAAAAGTCAGAACAAGACCAGGTGCTGATTGTGGATCAGACCATCAACTGCTCATATGCAGCTTCAAACTGGAACTGAAGAAAATTAGAACAAGTGTATGAGAGCCAAGATATGACCTTGAGTATATCCCACCTGAGTTCAGAGACCACCTCAAGAACAGGTTTGATGCATTAGACACTAAGGATCAAAGACCAGATGAGTCATGGCATGACATCAAAGACATCATTCATGAGGAAAGCAAAAGGCTACTAAAAAGATAGGAAAAAAATAAAAGACCAAATTACATGTTAAAAGAGACTCTGAAACTTGCCCTTGAATGATGAGCAGCTAAAGTAAAAGAAAGACATGATCAAGTTAAGGAACTATACAGAAGACTTCAAAGGACAGCTCTAGAAGGCAATATCAAATATTATAATGACATGTGCAAAGAGCTGGAGAACAAAAACCAAAAAAGAACATGCTCTGTTTTTCTTAAATAATTGAAAAAAATTCTAGTCTCGATTGGCAATAGTGAGGGATTCTACAGGGAAAATATTAAATGACAACGGAAATATCAAAAGAAGATAGAAGGAATACAGAGTCATTATACCAAAAAGAATTGGTGGATTATCAACCATTTCAAGAGGTTGCATATGAATCAGGAATCAATGGTACTGAAGGAAGAAGTGGAAGTTGCCTTGAAGGAACTGGCAGAACATCAGGATCAAGGAATACCAACTGGAATACCAATTGAGATATTTCAACAAGCTGATGGGGTTCAGTTTCTACTTCTTTCACTATGAAATAGCAGAGAAGCATTGACACCATGCCTGGCATGGCACAGCATGGCAAGTGTTTCATTCTGTTGTATATAGGGTCCTTATGAGTCAGACCTGACTCAATGACACCAACAAAAACAAGAAGAACAACAAACAGATGCAGCACTGGAGTGCTCACTTGTTTATGCCAAGAGATTTAGAAAACAGCTACCTGGCCAACTGACTGGAAGAGATCCATATTTGTGCCTATACCCAAGAAAGGGGATCCAAACAAATGTAGAAGTTATTGATCAATACTATTAGTATCTCATGCAAGTAAAATTTTGCTAAAAATCATTCAAAATTGACTGCAGCAGTGTATTGACAGGGAACTGCCAGAAAATCAAGCTGGATTCAGAAGAGGGTGTGGAACCAGGGACATCATTGCTGATGTCAGATGGATATTAGCAAAAGCAGAGAATACCAGAAAGATGTCTATCTATATTTTATTGATTATGCAAAGGCATTTGACTATGTGGATCATAACAAATCATGGATAACTTTGAGAAGAATGGGAATACCAGAGCACTTAATTGTACTCATGAGGAATCTATATGTGGACCAGGAGACAGTCATTCAAATAGAACAATGAAACATTGCTTGGTTTAAAGTCAAAAAAGGTGTGTGTCAGAGCTGTATCCTTTCACTTTACCTCTTCAATCTCTATGCTGAGCAAATAATCTGAGAAGCTGGACTTTATGGACAAGAATGTAGCATCAGGATTGGAGGAAGACCCACTAACAATTTGCATTATGCAGATGACACAACGTTGCTTACTGAAAGTGAACAAGATTTGAAATATTTACCGATGAAAATCAAGGTACATGGCCTTCAGTATGGATTGAGCCTCAACATCAAGAAAACAAAAATCCTGACAACTGGGTCAGTAAGGAACTTCATGGTAAATAGTAAAAAGATTGAGGTTCTCCAAGAGTTTGCTTTACTGGGTTCTACAATCAATACCTAGGTAAGTAAGCAGTAGTCAAGAAATCAAAGACACATTACACTGGGAAAAGCTGTTGCAAAAGACCTCTTTAAAGTGTTGAAAAGTAAACATGCCACATTGAAGATGAAGGTGCACCTGACTCATGCCATGGTATATTCAGTTGCATCATATGGTTGTAAAAGCTGGACATTGAATAAGGGAGACAGGAGAAGAATTGATGCTTTTGAATTATAGTGCTGGAGACAAATATTGAATATACCATGGACTGCTGAAGAAACCAACACATCCATCCTAGAAGAAGCACAACTAGGGTGCTCCTTGGAAGCAAGGATGGCTAGACTGCATCTTACATATTTTGGACATGTTGTCAAGAGAGACCAATCCCTGGAGAAGAACATCATGTTTGAGAGAGTGACAGATCAATGAAAAAAAGGAAGACTCTCAACTAGATGGATTGACACAGTGACTGCAACAATGGGCCTACACATAAATATGATCATGTGCCTGGCACAGTGCCGGGGAGTGTTTCATTCATTTGTATATAGGGTTGCTATGACTTGGATCTGACTTGATGGTACCTTACTCCAAAACTCAACAATTGTTATCTTTCAACACAATCTAAGGATCACTTTTGGAGGTGTAAAGTCATTCTCCTTGGTTGGGTGTAACAAGTCCTGGGTCAGGCTTGCTTCATGCTTGTGAATTTATTGTACTCTTTTCAGTCAGGCGCGGAGGCACACGCCTATAATCCCAGCAACTCAGGAGACAGAGGCAGGAGGATCGCGAGTTCGAGGCCAGAGGCAGTCTGCATAATTTAGCAAGACCCTGTCTCAAAAAGTAAAAAAAATGGGCCAGAGGTGCAGCTCAGTGGTCCAGCATTTGCAAAGCATGCAAGCTCGAGGCCCTGGGTTCAACCCCCAGTACTGTAAAAACACCAAATTTTTATTTTGCTATTGTAGTCTTTTCAGATTTGGCTCATCTGCCAGGGAGCTAGCTTACAAGGAGGTCCCTACAGTGCATGTGATAACGTTGAGTGAACGGAAGCTGTCCTCGATATACTTTGTTACCTGATACCAAAAAATGCCACTCAATAGTCCCTGTAGGCTCCCTCACATTCCTACTGAAGTACAGCACCGAGTTGAGCTTAGGATGTACAAATATCCACCTAGATGTCTCTTTTCCTGGCACATAGGGGATCCAGGGCTGCTGAAATAACTCCCTGTGCTTCTGTTTCTAAGAAAGGGGAGCCAGCAGATCAGGCAAACACTTGCCCTGTCATCCTCCTGGGGCTGTCCCTTCCCTCCCACGCTACAGGCTGGCCCCGCAGGTCAGCAGAGGGGAAGAGGCAGCTGGCGTTCTGGGCCTCTGACATGCTTCCTTTTCATCTCCAGGCCACCCACTGGCCTCACTGGAGGCAGCAGCATGAAATGAGGGTGCCCTGGAAAAGATAATGAGCCCTTGGGGGTACTGCTTTGGGCTGGGCTTCTGTGCAGGGCCATCCTGAGTATTCTGATGGCGTGCGCCATGTCCCCATGGGCTGTGGCTGCAGAACGCAGGGACCAGCGGGTTTTCTCTTGCAAATCGGGACTTCTGTGCTTTTGTCTCTCTGTTTGCTCAGTGATTCTGCTCACCTGGGTCCTAGGTGGGTCTGGGGCTTCCCAGAGAGGTTTGAAAACAATACCCTGAGCTGGGAGTGTTGGTGCCCACCCGTAGTTCTGACACTTGGGACGCTGAGGCAGGAGGATTGCAAATTTGAGGCCAGCCTGGGCCACATTCTGAGACCCTATCTCAAAAACAAACAAACAAACCAAAGCAAAACAAAACGAAACTATACCCTGGATGCAAGCCTGTGGGTAGTCAGGCCAGTCCAGCCAATGCCCATACTTACAGAGTCCAGGGCCCTTAGGCATCAGGGCTGGAGCCAGCGGGCAGGACTCATTGCTCTCACCAAGCAGTTCATAACTGAGCCAAGCCTGGTACAATGTGATGTACGCTTTACTGGCTGTAGAACCAATCACAGGACGCGGAGGAGAGTGGGATGAGCTTGGCCTGTTGCACTGGAGCAGGTCTTCCTGAGGGTGGGAACATCAGACTTGTGCCTTGAGTAAGTGATCAGATTTCAGAAGACTGAATCATGCTCTTATTAACTTTGTTGTTAGGTGCTGTCAAGTCGTGTCCGACTCCTAGCAACCCTCATAGGGTTTTCAATGGTTGATTGCTTCGGGATTGCCTCAGGAGTGGATTGCCATGTCCTTCTCCCATTTTTGTGGTGCTGGGAATCAAACTCAGGACCTCAGACACTACAGAGCGGCGCTCTACCAACTGAGCTAAATCCCAGCCCCTCTTATTAACTATATACCCCCAAATGCTATGAGTTCTATTTACTATTTTAAGATTAGAATAGTTTTAAAATGAAAATATCTACGTGCATAGGCACACACCTATATACACATACAACCTAGATTTTTAGACATTTATTTATTTATTTACTTAGGTTTTTTGAGGCTTGGCCTCACTCTATATTCCAGGCTAACCTTGAACATCTCCATCCTCCTGCCTCTACCTCCCGACTGCTGGGAAAACCGATGTGTGGCCCCACACCTGGCAGCAGACTAGCTTTTCAAATTAATTTCCTAAAATTAATACATAAAAATTGTATGCATTTATGGCATACAAGATGAGGTTTTGAGCTATGTGTCCACTGCAGAAGGGCTAAGTCAAGCTAATTAACGCATCCCAGATTAGCTACGCTGTGGTTGTTGTCAGGTGCCATTGAGTTGTGTCCGACTCACAGCAACCCTCATAGGGTTTTCCGTGGCTGGTTGTTTCGAGATTGCTTTGGGAATGGATTGCCACGTCCTTCTCCCTGGTTTTGCGGCACTGGGGATCGAACCTGGGTTGTCAGACAGTGCAGAGCAGCACTCTACCAACTGAGCTAAACCCCAGCCCCTTAGATTAGCTATAAAAGGGGTATATATTAAGAGAAGGATATTTAAAGAAAGATGCTGAAAGCTGTTCTGAAGTCTCATCATCAAATATAAATAGGAAATATATATATATATATACACACACACACATACACACACACACACACACATACACACACACACACATACATATTAAAGAAAACAAGCACTTTATTCCCTAGAGAAAATCCAATTAAAGATGAAAATGATGACCAAGAAAACAGAGCGAGGCCCTTCTTTATGTCTACCTGAAAGGGAAATCCTAATCCCCTCACTCCGGTGGGTCTACTTCTCTTTCCATTCCCAAGTGCGTTCTTGTTTCTGCACTTGGTTTCAGTTGCCTTCTGCACAGAGATGCGGCCACATCCCTGCCTCTAGCCCACTCTGTGTCCTGGTCTCCAGACTTGCCTACACGACACCACTATGTGGATAACCCACCGACACCCAAACTAATTCTCTTGCTCCCCCAAATCTGCTTGTTCTTCTGTGCCCCAGCATGGAGAGCTTTGTTCTTGTCTTCTTGACATCTCCCAAGCCCTCGCATTCATGCTGGACTCCATGATTACTCCTATCACTTTGAACATTCTTCCCTCTTTGCAAAGGATGCCTGCCTCTTGCACTGATTCTATATCTGAGTAACAGACCTGCCTGTAAACTCTCAAGAGTGTCAGCCGCTTCCTTTGTTTGTGTCCTGTTCATCTTGACTTGAACGGTGAGCCCCCTCAAGGAATGGGCTGTTCCCATCATCTGTGTTTCTTCACCTCTGCCCTAAGAATTCTTACTAGGGCATAGATGAGCCTTCCTAAAATCTATTAGTAATGAGGACTTCACCCATCCTTTGTTAAGAGCGACTCTGTACATTCATGATCTCATTTAATTGATTACCAAACTCACCTACAGCCATGTGCTCATTCCTGCTTGCCTTGTGAAAACCCAAGTTCAGAGAGGCCAGTGACTGGCTCAAGATCCCCCTGCCAGTACATGACAGAAGCAGAAGATAAGTTGGCCTGATCCCCAAGGCTGTCTCTACAGCCTTGGTCATGATGATGGTCACTCCATCATCCTAGGAACTGGTCCAGGGGTATTTTTGAGGAGAAGTTCAAGGAGTTTCTCCCTCTACCCTTAGAATAGCATCTGCTTGGTTTTTCCCTCACTGCATGCAGAACATTCCACTCCAACCGGATAATTGGAACTCAGGGTATAAATATTTATCACATCTCACAGGCCTTGCATTTTCTGGTCTCCAGCAATTCCACCTTCCAGTTTGGCTCATTAAGGAAGGGGAGAGACCCTGTTTTTCATGTCTTGTGCAGAAAGAAGTAGGTGTTAAAGAAATCCTAGTACAGATGTGATAAAGAAGAATATATCTCTGTCTATCTATTTATCTATCTATCTATCTAACTATATCTATATCTACCTATCTATATAGATACATGGCTGGGATTTACCTCAGTTGGTAGAGCGCTGCACTGCAGTCTCTGAGGTCCTGAGTTCAATTCCCAGCACCGCAAAAATGGGAGAAGGACCTGGCAATCCACTCCCAAGGCAATCCCGAAACAATCTGCCATTGAAAACCCTATGAGGGTCGCTATGAGTCGGATACCAACTAGACGGCGCCTAACAACAATAACAACATATAGATACATAGATCTATCTATATATAGATCTATCGATATACATCAATTATAGATATATATATGCATTGTAGATCTATCTAGAGATATCTATGTCTATGTCTATATAGAGATATATCTATAGATATATCTTCTATATCTATATCTATAGAGATATAGATATCTCTAGACAGATGTAGATATAGACACACATGCTAAGATTGCTCTCTTGAGTATGTGGTTCCAATTATGGCATATCAATGTGGTATTGTGTCTAGTGAAGCATGGGTGCAGTTAGTCTGTTAATTGACCCATAATAATTGTGGGTATGTATGGGGTATAGTGTGATATTTCATAACTGTATAAATATGTAATCTTCAAATCAAGTAATTGGTCCATCCATTACCCATAACATTTATCATTTCTTTCTATTGGGAACATTTGAAATCCTCTCCATTAGCTATGTTGAAATATAGTTAGTTGTTGTCAACTATAGTTACTCTAGTGTGCTATAGAATGGTGGAAGTTATTCCTGCTATCCAACTGCACGTTTGTAACTGCTAACCATCCTCTCTCCACTCCAGGTCCCTTGTAGGTCTCTGGTAACATGGTGTGGCTTGTGGCTTGCAGTTATAGAAATATTGCAGTTCCCTCCCTTTTAAATCATCATATTTTCACTCCCCTTCCTTCCCATCTATTTCCCACCACTGCTACCACATTTAACCTAGAATGGCTCAATGGGTTGCAAGAACTCTTGAAAATGAAATTTTTAGTGCTTGCTTGCTTGTAGTGTGTGTGTGTGTGTGTGTGTGTGTGTGTGTGTGTGTGTGTGTGTGTAACATCAACAATCTGCAATAATGTTTACCCTGCCGGAAGACTGAAGTACTTGTGCAAGCATTGTACTTGGCTTCTGCATACACATTGTCCAATGAAAACTGTGTAAAGGAAATCATAGAGGAAAATCTTCTTTGTGAGGACACCAGTAAATGACGATTGATAGAACGATTATGTGGATTGCTAACACTGAAACACAGTGTTTACACATCCACAAGCAGACAGAAACATATCAGCTTGCCTTGCTTAGAAGGATAACAGCAGCCCGCAGATGGAGCTATGTGTTTGTGTTCTCAGTGTAGCCAGACCAGAAAGCAGTCTATGTGCTTGTATTTAGGTTTGCAGTTTTTCCTTGACCATTCCATCTCTAGTATTCAATAGCAGAGACTCAATAAATATTAATAGGTGGTGTAGAATTTTCATCAGTAACTTCCCCAAATGAGGAGTATGTCTCAGTGTGGCCATTTTACAAGTGTGATTCTGTGCACTGCCTACATTAGAATCACCTTGGGAAAGAGGTAGATCTTATCCCTACCTCAAACCATTTCCCCAATCGGAATCTGCATTATTCGTAACCTCCCCTGGGGGTGCTGATGCTTGTTAAAGTCATCGAACCATTGCCTTTAGGCATGGACTTATTCTTTGTAACTCTAAAATCATTTGTCTCGGGCGTAGAGTTATATGTTGTTGAATGCCATCCCTTCTCAGACTTTGTGTCTCCTTTGTCCTTCGGAGTACACTATGTGGCCTCAATACTTATAAGAAGTAGCAGTGTAAAAGGAAAGAAGGAAATTGGAATCTTCTTGCACTTTGAGTAAGTGAAACAGTTATTAATATTAATATTAACCTGTTCATGCATGATGTCATGCCTATAGGAGAGCAACTCATTCATTATAAGGAAATGTTTATGACACTATAGTTTATGCAAGATTAAACATAAAATCAAGCCACTGGCAGGAGATAACATTGAGATATAATGTTATTAGTGTTATATAGACTTATATAGTGTTAACATGCACATGTGTGCAAATTTGATATAAATTCTAAGAAATAATAATCAGTGAATTCATCATTGTCCTATAAAGAGGATGCTTCATGTTAACAGGTAAATAAATTGCCTTCTATGGATATAGTTCAGTGCATGCTCTCTATTTTGTCCTTAATGAATATTAATTCATTGAGTGATCTCTTCAGTTAAATCTTCCCCCATAAAAAGAGATAACTTGAATTTAGGATATAGCACCTGTATTTATTCTCACTTTATTTGATCAAGGACAGCTTCCTGAGCACCAGCAAGTATGTGCAAGTCATTGTTAAGGGTTGAAAAATAGATGAAACATCTGGTCTTTAAGAGACTCAGAGGCTAATAGGGCCCTTGGTGATCCACTGAACTCCAGGAGAGCATGAGGTGTGCTACAGAGGTTCTGGGAAGACTCCAGGGTCCTAGAGGAGAGATTTGCTAATGTTGGCAGGAAGATCATGGGCCTCTATGCAGAGCACTCCTCATACAAACAACGTCCCTGGGAATAAGCAAGATTTAGATTTCTGTCCCTGTGTGGGAAGACCATTCCATGTAGCAGAGACACCAGAAGCCAAGGCAAGAGGGCTCAAGGCCCATCTGGGGGAGGGTTCAGTGTGTTTGAAACAGATTGTGTGATGGAAAGAATTCTAAGAACACTCCCCCTGGGAGTGTGGGTAGGATCCATGATTATGATGAGTGATCTGTGCCTGGCTATGTCATGTCACATGGCAAAAGGGATTTTTCAGTTGATGTTGACTTATTGAAAAGGGAGATTTTGGGGGCCAGCCTCACCTAATCACATCAGCCCTTTAAAAGTAGAGGATTTTCTGCAGCTAGTAGCACACATTAGGGTTTGGCTAATTTCTAGATTTCTGGATGGAGGGGAAATGCATGACCAGGAAGGTAGCGGTCCCTAGGCACTGGGATATGTCCTTGGCTAATATCTAGCAAAGAAGCAATGGCCTCAGTCCTACAACCTCAAAGATCTGAACTTGGCCAACAGCCTAAATGAGTTTGGGGGACGTAAAGATCCTGAAGAGATAATGGAGCTGAGCCGACATGGACATCTGATCTACAGAATGGACACATAAATGAGTATTGTTTCCAGTGGCTAAGGTCCAGGTGACTAGCTGCACAGTGATAGGAAACTAATACAAGCTATGTGAAGGGGAATTATGGGAATGAAGAATGATGCTTGCTGCAGTCTGAATTATAAACCATAGGACTCTATTCAGTAATCTTTGGAGGCACTGCTGAAGAGCTTGAGGTGAGGGAACAATATAAACATAATAGGAGTCACTAAAATTTGTTTAGTGCTTACAAGGTGCATCTAGGGTGTTGGGCATTCATGTAATCCTCCCATCAGCCCTAGGATGCTCTCTTCGGTCTTTTACAAATATAGGGGAAGGGACTCAGAGAAATTCAGTAACTTTCTTGGGGTCACAGAGCTAGTAAGTTCTTTAAAGAAGAAATGGCAATTGGCATGGATCCATGGGAAATTTTCTAAGGGGGTGTTTAAAGAGAGAAAGGTACATGGCAGAGAAGAATTGTATAGACAAGTTTTTAAAATTTTTAAGTCAGGTTTGGCTCTCTGGCTAGGTATTTTCTGATTAGGTAGTTCTAGAGGAAATTTGTCATGACTAGAAGCGAATATGGTCCATGTCTCTTCCTTCCTTCATTCCCTTCCCCCTGCCCCTCACCTTCTTTCCCTTTGTCTCCCAAATCCATATTTAAAGTTGCCCTTTTGTAAAATGAGTTTGGTAATATCACCAGCCTTAGCAGAGTCTGTGTGGAATTTAATTTGTTTCCTTATATAATGATCATTAAGTTTCTCAAATGATGTAAGCCACGGAGAGGGAAAGTTAAACCATTATAAAAGATTTAAAATTATCATCTGACTCCGCTAGAGTCACGCATAGGGACTATTTTAAATACCCACACAGTACAACATGCTAGGTCGCAGTGAAGAAAATACAGTGCGTCTCCAGCAAACTGACACATTTCGCTGAAATAAGGGGCATCTTCTCCCTACCGTGTGTGTGTCTGTGCATGGCGCTGGCGCTCTGCTTTCTTTTTTCTGTTCTGTTCTCTTTTTTTGTAGTTGAAACATCAACTCAACTCCAAAAAGGACAGCAACTGAGCCAGGTCTCTCCTGAGAGGCAAGATTCTGCTAAAAGGTTTCTAGATTTCAGAAATTAAAACAACAAAAAATGCAGTTCACAGAAAAGACATCTGCATGGGAACATGAGTTGATAGGGAGGTTGGTGATAAAGACAGATGATAATGACAGTGACGGTGATGATGGTACTGATACTGGTGATGCTGTTGATTGATGTCACCATTGTAATGGCAGCTGCTACCTCTTCCTGAGCGCCCATTACATGCCAGACACCGTGCAGAATATTTCCAGTGCAATATCTTGTTTCAGCCTGGTGAGGTTCTCTGCATTTTCCCACCTCTAGAAGGGAGATGATAATAATATCTACCTCAGAGAGTTGTTCGTATCGTTAACCAAGATAATACATCAAGTGCTTAGAACACTGATGGGCACGTAGAAGATAATCAATAACTGCCTGCTCCACTTATAACTAGTTCCATCTTTGTGTAGTAGGAGGGACATTGGCAGCTACATGAGTCGAACACCTTCCCAAGGTCACATAGCGGTGGAGGCAGTACTGGGGCACACACAGTGGTATAAGAGAGACAGAGTCACCCGTAATGTCCCAGGAAGTGTCCACCTCCATCCACCTCGGAGACCCGGTTCAATAAGGAAGCTCGCGGAGGGTGATGGGGGCACGGATGAGCTGGCAGGCGGCATAAGTGCCAGACAAAAGAGGCACCCTTCATCCTTTGCCACTGCCATCAATTATGAAGATGAGTGAATAGATTATTTAAATTTCTCAGATGAATAAATTATTCAAAGAGCCTCTCAGTCAGAAGTATTTCTAGAAACTCCCGAACAAACGAATGAAAACCATTTAGATTCTCTGACAGGGTCATCAGCTCGTCTGTGTCATAGAGGAGTTGAAAAAGAACTAAGCATCTCTGATGGAGGGGCAGAGGAGAGAGAGAGACAGACAGAGACAGACAGAGACAGACAGACACAGGGCTTTCAGGCAGTTTTTTCTATGTTCCCTGGAGTGTCAGGTTTATTTAGAACCTGGAATATCCCAGGGACCCCTGGGTAGGTGCGGGTGTCAATGAGAGTGGAGTTGGCAAAGCCTTCTCTGATTACTATTTTGGGGTTCCAGGAGAACTTGCACTTGGGGAAAATATATTTTCTCCAAATACATTATTTCTGGGCTGGGATTTAGCTCAGTTGGTAGAGCATTGCGCTGCAGTCTCTGAGGTCTTGAGTTCAATTCCCAGCACCGCAAAAATTGGAGAAGGGCCTGGCAATCCACTCCCAAGGCAATCCCGAAACAGTTGCCACTGAAAGCCCTTATGAGGGTCGCTTTGAGTCGGAAAGTTACTCGACAGCACCTAACAACAACAACAACAACAACATTTCTAAAATAACTTTGAAAGCGAGTAGTGTAATGAGAGTAACTTTAGTTAGCCTCTGAATAAAATGCAAACAAAACAATGACAATGTGTTGAGCACCAAGTCCATAGCAAACCTTACAGTGTGGGCTTTCAAACTTATTATTCCACTTTGTTGTTGTTAGGTGCCATTGAGTCGGTATCCAACTCATAGCGACCCTATATACAACAGGGGAAACACTATTGTTGGTACTTCTCTGCTCTTCATAGGGTTTTCAGTGGCGGACTGTTTTTTGGGAGCGGGTTGCTGGGTCCGTCTCCCAAGCCTACAGCACCTGGTGTTCCCAGGCATTCTCCCATCCAAGGACTAACCAGGCCGGACCCTGCTTAGCTTTCAAGATCTGACAGGATCTGACGCCACAGGGCTACGGCTGTAGGCATTATTCCACTTTAGCCATGTGACAGTGTTGTGAAGTATTCTCTGTTGTAAATGACTAGTGCAAACTTGGAGAGATTCAGTAACATGTTTTATTATTTACTTATTTGTTTATTGTGTGGCTTATTTTACTTTATTTTAATTTTTTTTGTAGTACTAGGGGGTTGAATCCAGGACCTTGCGCATACTCTGCAAGTGCTCTACCACTGGGTTGCACCCTTAGCCCCTTTTCTAAAATTTTTTACCTTGAGACAGGCTTTCGCTAAGTTATGCAGGGTGCTTCTGGCCTCAAACTCATGAGCCCCCTGCCTCTGCCTCCCGAGTCACTGAGATTATGAGTGTGCACCACCACACAGGGTACATTTTTAAAAAAATCAATTCAGAGAAAGGGGTTCAAATTCAGGTCTTGTGATTCTCTAAGTCTGGCACATTTTCCACTACCTTGCACAGCTTCTAGAATAAATGCAGACATTTTCACATGGTATTTACCTTTGTGGATAGTATTTGCCTTGGAAGTTGAGTGTCAGGGAGGCATGACAGGACCCAGCTCTTTAACTGGACTCAACTCTTCCTCTTTAGGAGAGAGTAACTGTCAACAGTGACTTGATGTGGTTGAACTGTGCCAAAGCATTTATTCATCCATCCACCCAGCCTGTCATCCAGTGATTGTTGTTGTTAGGTGCTGTCAAGTTGGGTCGGACTCATAGTGACCCTTATAGGATTTTCAATGGCTGATTATTTTGGGGGGATTGCTTCAGTAGTGGACTGCCACATTCTTCTCCCATTTCTGCAATGCTGGGGATTGAACCCAGGGCCTCAGAGAGCACAGAGTGGCACTCTACCAACTGAGCTAATCCTGAGCCCACGCAATGATCAGCCATCTAAGAAACCACCCATCCATCAACCCACCTGCCCAACTACCATGCTGCTCTCTACTCACTCCCAAATCCGCCCTCTTCCCTACTACTGATCTCTTTGTCAAGTGTTGGCTGATTACCTGCTCTTTGCTGTGACTCCGGTATGTACCAGTGTAGCAGAGATCAATAACATAGTGTCCTTGTCCCCAGGGCATTCCATGATCTAGAGGGAGAGACAGAGAACGTCCATTGCAACAGGGTGAGGCCAGTAGAGGGCACCGTGGGCCATCGTCCCCAGCCTGGGTGCAGGGTGGGGATGGGAACAGGCTCCCTGGGCGAATGTACTAATAACGATGATCATTACTGTGCCCTGAGGATGGTCTAGGGGCTTCACACTCACTGCCTTGACCACTTTTTAACTGACATTCTAGAAAAATAGCATCACCCCTCCCCCATGCCCCAGTTACATAGGAGGAAACTGAGGCTCTGCGGAGATCAGTAACTTGTCCAAGGTCACAGAGCACGTAAGTGGCAAAGTCTAGATTCCAGCCCAGCTCTGTCAGACTCCAAAATCCATTTTGCTTCTCTGACACAGTGTGGCAGAAGTGGGTTTTCTTTGCACGTCAGCAGTGAAGGTTGTTAGTACTTTCATTATGAAAACCCATGTTGGGAGTTCCCTGTCCCTGCACAGTGCTCCTGCCCCTGTGTTGGGAAGAAGGACTATTACAGGTACAAGACTCCCCGCTGAACCACCTGTCTCTTCCTGAGTTGGCTCTGAGCATCCCACCAAGCTGCATGCAAATCTGCAGATGTAAGTCAGCCTCTCCCATCTCCTCGCAAAGCCAATCAGCATTCCTCTGCGAATCTGCAGATGCAAATCCGTGCCCACCCCTCCAGGAAACCGCTCCTCCATTGCTTATTGCTCGCCATATGGCCTCTTATCTACTCATTGTCTTCAGAAAACTGTTTCAAAACTCATCACGATCGGATCTGTGGAGTTCTTAGAGTCCAGATTACTCCCACTTGAATTATAATTCTGCAAATTAGAAAGACTGAGTGGACTTGCTGGAGAAGGAACGAGTGGGGCTGAACCATCTGGGTTTTTCTCTGAGTGGAAAAAAAAAACTTCATTGGAAACACATATGTGAGGATAAACTCAAAGTTGGGAAAAGACAAATGAGTCAGCTCTTCTAACCTTGAAGGGAGTGGTGGGAACCGATGTCATCTCTCTTACGCCATGTTTAACTTTGATGTTTCGACAAATAATCTGAGTTCAGAAGGATTCTGATTCTGGGCATTGAATCTCCTCACGCTGGACTCTACGTGGCCCAGCAGATGATAGCTAAGGGCAGATATTTTTCTTTCTATGATTAAAATGTGTTTGAAGAAGATAGGACAGGCGGACCTATGGCAGAAAAGGTGGCGGGTGTGTGTGTGTGTGTGTGTAATCAGTTTGGGCTGTTAGATCCCATGGCCAGGCTTTAGATAAGGAAAGCAGGGACATTTGACAGATGAGAATCTTGAGCTTAGTAAAGATGAGAGACCTCTCAAAGTTCTGCAGACACTCTTCATGTCTCCCTTCACCCAGAGCATTCAAGATGGTGACTTGAATTGACACAGCAAGATTTGAGTTTCATTACCAAAATGACACCTCAGGCTTTGCACCTAGGAATTGTCATCTCATTGAAAATGGATGAGGATTCAAAAATATTGATGGGATTTCCATCAAATTATATTATAAATCACCTGCAGCCATAGCCCTGTGGCATCTGATCCCATCAGATCTCGGAAGCTAAGCAGGGGGGGCCTGGTTAGTCCTTGGATAGAAGACCACCTGGGAACACCAGGTACTGTAGGCTTGGAAGAAGGACCTGGCAACGCACTCCCCCAAAACAATAAGCCACTGAAAATCTTATGAATAGCAGAGAAGCACTGACAATAGTGTTTCACCTATTGTAGATAGAGTTGTTATGAGTCAGACACTGCCTTGAGGGCATCTAACAGCAATATGATAAATTACCAGAGATAGAAGTTAGAGACAAGGATGTATCTAATCTAGAGCTGTGAATCCCAAGTCACCATCAAGGGAAGAGTCCCTGAAGACCAGAAAGGTGGGCATGTGGTCAGCAGAGATAGCCAGTACTCCAGCGTTCTACTTCATTGAGCATGTACCTGGTCAGTAGCTGAATCACTGCGGGGAGGGGGGTTGATCAACATTTACAGGGGTAGGCCTGGCCATGGGTCACACTTAGTTCTGAGACACAGGCCAGAGCTGAAACACCATCATTTTTTATCCTTCTCCACCAACCCTTGTCTCCATCAGTTGTTGTTGTTAGGTGCCATCAAGTTAGTGCCCAACTCATGACAGCCCTATATACAACAGGCAAAACAGTATTGTCAGTGCTTCTCTGCTGTTCATAGGGTTTTCAATGGTGGATTGATTTTTGGGAGTGGGTTGCTGGGTCCTTCACCCAAGCCTACAGCACCTGGTGTTCCCAGGTGGTCTCCCATTCAAGGACTAACCAGGCCCAACCCTGCTTAGCTTCTGAGATCTGATGCGATCAGATGCCACAGTGGTACAGCTGTGGGCTCTCCATCCATAGGATGGAGCTAATGACAATGCCCACACCTTAGGGTATCTTTGAGTACATTAAAGCTACCATTCATCACAAGCTTCTTGTAAGAAAGACCTTTAGATGCACGGTCACTCTCAACTCATATGCCTCAGATGATATTGCTAATGTTATTGTCCCCATTTTGTAAATGGGAAAATAAAGCAACAGAGGCCAAGTTAATCTTCAATGATCTGGGCAGGATTTTGTACCCATGCTTCTCTGATTCTAAAGCCCATGCTTTGACACTAGCTTCTATTCCTTTCTCAATCAAATTCTAAATGAGGTTAAATCGCTGAAAGTTGTGGGAGGTAGACATCAAATGGGAAACACGTACAGCTTGGTTTTCCTGTATCATTCCAAATAATAAAAACAAGACATCTAATAGTTTTCAAGCTCTGCTTCCATGGTGGGACCCGAGCCAAGAACATCGTGTCCATTATGTGGTGCTCACTGCAACCTTAAGCAGTAGGTATTATAATTAGCCTTATTTTGCAGATGAAAAAAGTGAGGAACAGAGACATGAATCAGTTGAAACACAGTCACACAGCCACTTCTGAGCTTGTGGGGATTGTAAATAATGCATGTAAAACATCTAGCAGAGCATGGGACATAGTGAAAAGAGATTCGTAAATGGGAGATATGGTGCAGGCAAAGTGCAATGCAATTTCAATTTTTAAATGACAGTTATTAGGGTTCTTTTCTTTTCTTTTCTTTTCTTTGCCTTTCGAGTGGATTTCTAGAAGCCTACTGAGAGCATTCTTTCTGAGAGGAACGATCCTCCCTCATTTGTTCTCTTCTGGCCTCTCACACAATGGGATGAGCGTGGAAACACGCACCATTGAGCAAGTCTTGGCCAGCAAACTGCTTCTAGTTTTCACATCTTTGCTGTGCCTTTTGGGCCCAATGACTTCACCGAACATCAGTTTACTGCTTTGAACAGGAGTAATAACTCCTCCTTCACCTTTGTGTGACTTTGCCACAAAGATCATGTGATGTGAGATAGGAACAGTGACTTGTAAGCCATAAAGGGCTTTGTAAACTCTGGGATTTTCTATTATTATCCACATAATGACACAGAGCTTTCTGATCAAGATGCTTCTTCCGCTGTACCTATTATCTGAAATTTCTTTTTTTTTTTTTTTCCTATTTCTTTTCATCCTTTCCCAGAATAACTTCCAAGCCAATTGAACACTCCCAAGTCTACACATAAGGATCCAAGAACACTCGGGGTTACATTTATAGTTATGAAATTAACGGTATGCATTCATTGTGCAGAACTTCAAACCAGCAAATGAAAATAAAAATAATTTCCAGGCCTTTGGATTTATTGGTGGAACTAAAAGAACGCCAGGCTGCTTTTTGGCAGGACCTTCTTCTCTAGGCACACAATTATATTAATAAGAAATATCAGTTCTATCTAAAATAGAAAGCAGAGAGTGAAAAGCAGATCTGTCTCCCTTTGGACGGAAAAAAGCAAATGAATTCCCTAAGTGTCATTTCGTAGACAAGCCCTGGGCCTAGAATCTTGATAAATCCATGCCCTGTCTTTTTCTGGAGTTATATTCAAGAGTTCACCTTGATCTTATCAGGGCACAGACATGAAGAGGAGAAAGGAAACTTGACTGAGTGCACATTGGGCTGGGCATTTTGGTGGGCGGTTCATTTAAGTCAAGAGAATCCTCCCTAAAGTCCTGCATATTATGAACCACCTCATATTTATCGAACAGTGACTGGCTGGGTGTCGGATGCTATAATACGTGCTGTGCAGTCATTTTCTTTAATTCTCAAGGGCTGTATCATGTGATGACTTCTCTATGCCCAGTTTGCAGATGAGGAAACCAGGGCCCAAGAAGTGCATTTAGCCAAGATCACACAGCTGCTGAGCTCCAGAGCCAGGTGTCCAGACTCAGGTCCAGCTAACCACAAAATCCACACTCTTTTCAGAACCTGTTATCAGAATAGAGCAACTAGATTTGATCCTTGGCTGCAGAGCGATCATAGTTATGGTGGTCCAATTGATAACATCATTTATTAACTTGTTCATTTAATGAGCATTTAGAGCCTTGCATAAGAGATGTTATTGTTAGGTGCCATGGAGTCAGGTCCAACTCATAGCGACCCTGTGTACAACAGAACAAAACACTTCCCTGCACTGTGCCATGCCCAGCACTATGTCATTGCTTCTCTGCTATTCATAATGTGTTTGAAGGCTGATTGTTTTTTATTGGAAATTTTTAATGTACAACTTAATGTGTTTCATTCTGATATGTATTTCATTGTGACATTCCCATACGTGCGTTTCATTGTACATTGTACATTGTACATCCCTTACCCTCTTACGCCCCTCCTCCCCCATCCCCCTCCACCAATGGCCTCTCTTCTACTTGCATGTCTTTTTGTGGGAATATTTTTCTATATACCCTTGCATCCCAATTACGATTTAAGTCCAAACTTTTTTCTGTAGTGATCTTTTTACATTGTCAGCAGTATTACATGAATCATCTAGCCTATTTGCATTACCATCCTTTGGTATTGTTGGTATTATTATAATTATTTCCTGAACTATTAAAGTTGGGCTGTTTACTTTGATGTTGACCTCTCTCTCATTCCTCACTTCTCCTTGTCTCTCCTCCCCCTCCTGTCTTCTCCCATCATCGCTTCCTCTTGCGGGACCCCTCTCTCCTTCTTTCCACTCCTTACATTGTCCCTTCTCCGCTAAGTTTACATTAGCTTTTTATTATGTTCCAATTTCAGTATAGGGTTTTTCCCTTCTTTTTAAATTTGATTCAGCTTCCACATATGAGTGAGAACAGGTGGTATTTCTCTTTTGGGGCTTGTGTCCGTTCACTTAAGATAATTTTCTCCAATTCCATCTATTTTGCTGCAAATGACATTATTTCATTTATTTTGAGTGCTGAGTAGTATTCCATTGTGTATATGTACCATAGTTTTTTTTATCCATTCTTCTGTTGACGGGCACTTTGGTTGATTCTATATCCTTGCTGTTGTGAAAAGTGATTGTTTTCAGGAGCAAGCTGCCAGGTACTTCTCCCCATTTTTGCAGTGCTGGGGGTCCAACCCAGGGCTTCAGGGCATGCAGAGTAAGCCGATAGGCACAGGGAAGACAAAGACGAAAAGAACCCTGTGTCTGCACCCCATGATTCTGCTGGGGCAGCAAGATGATGTGTGGTTACCTGCAATACTCGAAGAGGCAGGGGAAGAGGAAGTCACTTACCCAGCTCTGCAGACTCCAGAGCTGCTTCCCAGAAGAGCTGCCCTTTGCGGCCCTTGGGTTGGCTTCTGAAAGACAGATAGGAGGTGCCAGGCAGAAAGGAGACTGGCATTTGGGGCGGGGGGTGGGGGAAGGCTAGGTTTGGAAACCTGGCCCTGAGAGAGGAGCCAGATGTGTGCAGCAGCCTGAGATTAGTTCTGTGTGATTTGTGAGTCCGTGTGGGATGGGGTGGGAGGAGGAGCTGGCTGCGGGCACCGTTGCTGAGGGCTGACAGGGCTGGAAGGGACCAGGACATTCAGACCACAGCGTGCTTACCTTTTTCCATCCACAGTGGGACACCGTCCCAAGGCTTTAAGTAGGACAATGGGAGGCTCAGAGGCAGAAATATTTAGAGTGATGGCCTGGACTGCTGCTGGGCACGTGGGCAGAAGAAATAAACTGTCCCCAAGCAGGAAGCCCCAGCGAGAAGCTGCTGCAGAGACCCGCGAAGGCTGAAGGCCCACAGTGTGGTGGAGGTCTTCAGCGAGGGAAGAAATAGTGAAAATAGTCAAATATTAACAGCTTCAAGGCATGCTGATGGCATTTGTATACATATAGGAGATCGAGGGAGAGGGGGGAACTAAGGAATAGTTCCAGTGTTGGGATTTCAAGAACTCATATTTGGCAGAGAAACTATATTTTTCTATGGGCTGGGATTTAGCTCAGTTGGTAGAGCGCCGCTCTGCAGTCTCTGAAGTCCTGGGTTTGATTCCCAGCACTGCAAAAAATGGGAGAAGGACATGGCAATCCACTCCTAAGGCAATCCCGAAACAGTCAGCCACTGAAAACCCTATGAGGGTTGCTATGAGGCACCTAACAACAATAGCGTATTTTTCTATGATCAAAGTGCAGAGGGTGGGTCTACTCTAAACCTATTAAGATTGAGGCTCCTTGGAGGCAGCAGAGAGGAGATGGGGAGAAGCAGTCAGATTTAGGCGCTGTCAGCGTAGAACTGATAACTGAAGACTAGGGAGCAGAAGGGCCCTGGGCATGGATGTCTGGGCGGGGGGGTAGGAGGAAGGGAAGAGCACAGAAGATGTGCTCAGAGAGGGAACAGCGTGAATCAGCCAGAGGTGGGGCACAGCTGGCTAAGGGTAGGGTGGCCAAGGCAGACGCTCAGGGATGTTGGGCTCTCAATGTCAAATGTGTATGGAGGGGATTTATGTGCAATGCACCTGCTGGATTTAGTGAGAGAGAGAGAGGCCCTGGAGATCTTAGTGGCACCAACTTCAGAGAAGTCAGTGCAGAAGAGGATGGTCTAGAGCCCGAGGGATGGGATTCGTGTTGGGCCGGAGAAGAGGTGCCTCTTTCATTACAGAGGAGAGAGGGAAGACCTGTGTGCAGAGGCAGGTGAGTGGATTCTGTGGGCTGTTCGCTTAATCTGAAATAAGAGGCAGATCCATCAGCAGGGAGGGCAGATGGAGCTGGCAGCTCCGCCGTCTCGTGGGCAGGTGTGAAGCTTTGAAATAGTTTCTTGGGAATGCAGGAGATGCAATTAGGAGAAGAAACATTTCTAGCTACTGAGGGAGTCCTTGAGTTTGATCTGACGTTAATCCACGTAGCTCTGTGATGGTCTCCATCAGCGGGCGGCTCATAGGTGCAGAACTGGTTGGGTTGACTCCGAGTTGGGCTGGAGGTGCCAGGTAGGTATGAAAGGAGGACAGTGTGGGGACGGGATCATTGCGGGGATGGAAAGGTTATCTGTCAATGTGGGAGGAAGAAGTCTTGGTTGTAATGGGAAAGAATTAGAGGCCTGAAGGAGCAGGTTGACTGGGAGAAAAAATAGGGATCCTGGGCCCAGGGGCCAAAATGCTGTTGGGCAAGAGACGGGAGAATAGTTGAGTCTGTGGATTTTCATAACTTAGAATCACTGAAGTTGATCCATCCTAAGTGAATTTACCCCATGGGAGTGCTGGCTAACGTGGACTGGTGGTGGCTGAGGGACAGATGCTCGAAGAACTAACCTCTAGTTGTAACCAGATAGTCTGATAAGTGGAATGGTGCGTAGAGTGCTGCTCTGCACTCCCTGAGGCCCTGGGTTTGATCCCCAGCCCTGCAAAAATGGGAGAGGGATGTGGCAATCCACTCCCAAAATAATCCTGAAACAGTCAGCCACTCAAAACCCTATGAATAGCAGAGAAGCACTGACATAGTGCCGGGGAGTGTTTCATTCGGTTGTACATGGGGTCGCTGTGAGTCAGACGTGACTTAATGGCACCTAACAACAACAGTCTGGCAAGTATGAATGTATTTATGAAGGAAATGACATCAATTATTTGCAAATAAATAAGACCAGTCCAAAAAAAAATGTGAAGAGTGATAAATACCAGCTATATGTAGATAAAATCACCAAAGTTATGCCCAGGTTTTGAATCAATCATTATGGGCTAAGAAAAAAATATATACATAAGCAGATATATAAAAAGGCACAATTAGCTTAGCAAAGAAGGGAAACGATAAAGAGTAGAAAGAGGAGGGAGGGGACTAGCAAAGGGAAGCGAAGGTTGTGGAAGATGGGGAGGGAAAGGGAAACAATGTAAAGGGATAAAGGGGGAGAGGATAATCTCAGTGTAAACGATGCAACTTCCTGAGTACATGGGAGAAATAAGGGAATATAACCCATATATGTGTTGGAGTTTTGCTACATTAGTCAGAAAGTTCCATGAACTTTGTGAGTTGCCAAGTGTGACCAAAAGTGATGTAATAGTTGCAAACTAGGAAAAGCAAATGCTGTATTACTCTGTACCCCACCAACATTTACCAATAAGGGGGGGGATCCCAAGGGCAAAGGCAAATTTAAACTCTGATGCTACCAGATTCCAATGTCCATGTAGAGATTTCTATCCCAATGTCCAAGGGCTTCTGTGATCTTATCTCAATGCATCCCTTTCTTTCTCTTTCTTTCTCCTCCCTTATGCAACGTCTGTGGTTCATTCAGTGTGGACAAATTCCTGATTCATAAACTTGGCCCTTTAGTTCAACTACTGAGTTTGCCAATAAAGCTTAGCAGGAAACGCAATGCGAAGTAGCTGCCTGGTCAGTTCCCCCAATTCTCCTTCCCTTCTAGCAGCTCCACAGGGCTCTGGAATTGTTGATTCATCTCTGAGAGGGAGATAATTGACTTGGGTGAAATTGTATCGACAGCCAACAGTTACTTAGGCTCTGTTCTTGAAATAGTGAGGCGTAGCTGGCGTATCCCCTGGGAACCCTCCCCTCCCCCACTACCTTCCAATAATCATATTTTTAACAGTGCACAAAGCTGTGATTAAGCTTATTATTGTTCCCTCCCCATTAAATCTTCCGTTGGCTTTACCATTTCAAAGGATCCTCTTGCCGGAATACTTTAGAGCTCAGACAAGCCTGGAGCAAGGTAGTTTGGGGCCCTAGCTAAGCAAAGAAAAATGATTGTCAAAATACCATCTTATCTAAAGAGAATTGAATTTCTGGTCTGCATGCATTTCATCATAGCTATGGGGTTTGCGGATGCGCAAGGGCTTTGGGTTAGCCTCAGGTGCTGACCCCTTGCTCGCCCTTTCATTTGGAAGGAAGAAAACATCCATGTCAACGGTTTAAATGTATTATTTTGCCCCAGATACAGAAGCACAGAAACCCATAAGAGACTTGCTGCCTAGTTCCAAACACTCAGACATTCTCAACTCAATCACTTTTCACGTGCAAGGGAATGAAATGCTTTTCAACTGATCGATACCCCCAGGTCCTATAACCTTATTTTAAAACTGCAGCCACTGTCAATGAGGTTACCTTTGAATGTTCGGGGCGAAGATCCAAATGGAATTGGCTTACTTTTTTACATAATGCTGAGTGAGGAAATCCATCAGCTTTGGGCCTGTTCCATCCCTTAAGTCAGGTTTGATGCATGGAAAGCTTCTGCTCTCTTGCTCTGCAATTTGATTACCTGGAATTCATCTCCTTGTATAAAGAGTTACACACTCAGGCCGAAAGGGTGCCACTTTTTTTGAGATTTTCATTTTTTAAAAAACTGCCAAAGAGTAAGAGGAGGAGGCAACCTTAGCATTTTTAGGCTGGTAAGGAAGAATGGGAGAAGGACCTGGCAATCCACTCCCAAGGCAATCCCGAAGCACTCAGCCATTGAAAACCCTATGAGGGTCGCTATGAGTCGGATACCAACTCGACGGCACCTAACAACAACATAACAAGGAAGAATGCTAACACATGAAAGGCCCTCTTCTCTATTACCCCAGGAGCAGAGCACACCTCTCTTGCCCGATTTCTAATTCATTGGCAGCTCTGCCGAGGGAACAGCGCTGCTAAATATTGTCCAGGTAAATACTCCCCCAAAGAGCTATTTACTCTGCCAGATTGCAAATGGCATTTCATTTCTTTTACAATCGGAAGCTACACTGCTCTTTGAAATTTACCCAGAAAAAGTACATTAGAAGGTCAAAAGCAAACCTTCTCCATATTTCTAAATAGTCACTGTGAAGATGTTAAAAATAAGTAAAGCTTAGGGCTGTTATTGTAGCAGAGGACTGACCTCAGGTCAAGTTCTCATTCCACACCACAGGATGAGTCCCCACCCCACAGCCCTAATGCCGGTGTCTGTGGCTGTCCTGTTTGAATTCATATCTCCTCCTGAACTCTTTTTCCTGACTTCCATGGCTTCTGGTTTTCTTCTTCAACACAGCAGCCCTTTAAGGAATTCAACCAGGGTTACGTTTGGGTTTTGATCATAGCAGATGTGGCAGTAGTGAACAGAAAGGTGTTGTCTTGACCATGAGCCTCTAAACCAGAGCAGGACACAAGGGGAAGGTGCGTTCACCCTTCTCTGTCCCCTTACATTACGATGGAGGTTACCCCCGGGCGTGGAAGTCTGATCAGTTGTTTAGAGCCTTAATTACATCCTTTGTGGTTGAAATCCCCAAATTACCTAATTGTCACACAGTTTACGTTTGAACAGCCGATTCTTCCCCCTGATCTGTTTTCCTAATGGCCTTACAGATGCCCATGTTAGCTGTGATGGAATTCAACCCCAAGGCCACAAAGCAGGGCTCACTAACGACTCTGCGACTCTGCCCTTAGAGGCATTTTTCATGGTAGAATTCAAACCCTCAGAAGAATCCACTCCCAGGCAGGCTGGGGAAATAAAAATGTCATGCATGAACGCAAACTTCAAGACCACCTCGGGCAACTCCCTGCCCTCTTCCTGAGCTTCCCAGAGAAAGAAAACTTTCTCTCTCTAAGAGGCCAGACCGCGCATGTGCAGAGTCAGAACCCAGCGGTCCAATTCCAAGGGCATGGCTTTGTCTATTTCAGGGGGCTAATTATTTTCTCCCCACTTGATCCATGGAATATTCCTTTACCAAAACAGATTGCTCATATTTGCCTTGAAATTTCTCAAAGCAAATACGACGTCCCCAAGCCCTGAAGTCCAACATCTTGAACACAGACTCCACATGCTGTTTAATCTTGGCCAAGACACTTAAATTCCCAGTTTCCCAATTTATAAAATGATGGTAATATTGACCTGTTTCCTTGAAAGATTGTGAAGGTGAAATGAGACAATGCCTATTGGGGTGATCGCAGCTTCTCAATTAATGCCGATGACTATTCTTATTAATTTACTGTTACAGCCCATGGAGGCTGATACAGAAGTTACACCATGAAGGATTCCCAGGAGTCTGTTAAAAATTCATTAGTGATATGAGAGAGCTCCTTTTTATTGTTCAATGGTTTTTCAAGTCTCTGATGTTGTGTCTTTCCAGTGTGGAATCAAAGAGGAGGAAGTGAACACTGTTAACTGCTCAGCTAATCAGCAGAGCACATCACTTTTAAGAGCACACAAAGAATTAAAAATAAACCAAAGGAACAGGATTTCTATCCTTCCCCCGGGACCCGGGAACAGAGGAATTCTGGAGGACCGAATATTGTACATGAACTAAAGAAAATGGCAGCTCACTGCCCAAAGACTTTCACTTTTTACATTTACATTTCAAATGTGAACAAGCACTGAGTTGCTCTGTTGACTGAGCCTCAAGAGAAGAATGGGTACAGGTATGTGGGTTGTTTATGGAAGCAATAAGAATCAAAACACATCCCCATGAATGACCAGATCCGGGCTGGGTTTGAAAGACAATCAACGCTGTCACCCAGAAAGGTACTAGATTATCCTGAGAGCAGTTATTATAAGAGGGAAAAATAAAATCAACTGCTCCAATGTGAGCTATGTGAACAATTAGGCCATTCTGAAATTTCAACTGAGAGGAGTTTAATTAAGGCTCTAATAGCTGATTAAACTCATGTAGGTCTGCTGGCAGTTGCCACGGGTTATGTAAGTCACCCAGGATAAAAGATTTCCATCTTTTTCTTCAGTTGCATCTACTCCTGCCTGTAGCTAAAGGTTTACTCTTTCTGGTGTTTCTCAAAATGGGCTCCTTAGGCCACCAAGAGCAGAATGACCTCAGATGTGGGATGAAAAGTTCAAATCCCCGGCCTCACCTCAGATCCGACACTCCAGAGATCCAGGAGTCTGTATTCTCTTTCTTTTTTGTTTGTTTGTATTTTTATTTATTTATTTTGTGAGACAGGGTCTCGTTATGTAGCCCAGGCTGGCCTGGAACTTGTTGTGCAGCCCAGGCTGGCCTGGAACTCTTCATCTTCCTGCGTCAGCCTCTGGGGTGCTGGGATTACGGGTGTACATCACCACGCCTGTCTAAGAGTTTACATTCTTAATCAGCCCTAAGGAGGGGATCATATCCATGCTAAACGTTTATCATCCCACCGCCTTCTAGTGCTCCATGTGAGACAGATCATTGAAAGGAAGCCCACAGACCAGTACTGAAAAGTAATCCCTAGGTCCCACCTGCCACTGGGCACTGAGGCCCCACGGCGTGGAAGACAAAGTAGGTTTGAGACACCTGCCTCTGAGCAGGTTCTTTGTGGATGCTCACTTGCACACATAGGAAATGTCCACGGTGACATCTGGTTTCAGCACCTCAGCTGTCCCAGATGAACTTCAAATCAGATGTTGTTGTTGTTAGGTGCCATTGGGTTGTATCCGACTCATAGTGGCCCTCACAGGGTTTTCAATGCCTCATTGTTTTGGGATTGCCTCAGGAGTGGATTGCCATGTCCTTCTCCCATTTTTGTGGTGCTGGGAATCGAACTCAGGCCCTCAGAGACTGCAGAGCAGCACCCTACCAACTGAGCTAAATCCCAGCCCTTTAAATTGGATGTTGTTGTTGTTGTTGTTGTTAGGTGCTGTTGAGTCGGTGTCCGACTCATAGTGACCCTCATAGGGTTTTCAATGGCTGACTGTTTTGGGATTGCCTTGGGAGTGGATTGCCAGGTCCTTCTCCCATTTTTTGGGGTGCTGGGAATTGAACTCGGGACCTCAGAGACTGCAGTGCAGTGCTCTACCAATTGAGCTAAATCCCAGCCCCCCTTAAATCGGATACTGATCTTAAAAACCAAACCAAACGAAACCACTGAACTCAACCTCCAAGTACTCTAGCTAGAGCACATTTCAATTTGCCATCAGCCCATGGCAGCGGCTCTGATATCTTTATTGTACTTTCCAGATCAATCAGATTCAGATCTGCTTTGGGTTTTAAGCTGCAACCCTGGACACAAAATGATTTGCGGGTAAACCTATTAGCTTGTTTGTGCATCCGAAGTGCGAACACATGCAGGCAAACGATGCTAATCCATGATGCTATTTATGCTAAAAACGAACATTAAGTCATTGCCCATTTCCTTCACGGCTACTTATTTCACGTCCTTTGGAAGACTTTATATTTCAGGTGAAGAGAAATTGGGCTCCCGTTCGCTTTGTTTTTCTTCCATAACTTTATCTTCCTGAAGAGTTAATTACTCATATTTTCTCCAGCTCAGAAGGAAATCACTGCTTATTATCTGGAGTGAAATGATCTCCGATGTTTTGTGCATGTGAGATGTTTGTTTTAACGCCTGTTTCCCCTGCAGTGATGAAATCACCCCGAGCTCCTGGGGCTCAGTCAGGCTGGAGCATGGGCGGCATGAACTCGGCTTCCATTGTCGCTTTTAATAAATTTCCTCCTTGATTTTTAATTTTGCAGTCCCTATTGTGTTGTCTGCAAGGAGAGGCGCTAGCAAACAGGCAACTTCCCTCTTTTAACTTGGAATCCTAAGTAAAATGTGATGGTGTGCCGCAATCAGAATCAGTTTGCTTCAGCAAATTTTTAATCAGATGGGCTGGTGGGTGAGCAGACTGATACATCCCATGTATTGTTATTGTTAGGTGCCGTGGAGTCGGGCCCAACTCACAATAATCCTATGTACAACAGAATGAAACACTACCATATACTATGCTAGGCACATGATCTTTTTATGTTCGAACTCACTGTTGCAGTCACTGTATTTCTTCTCATTTTGAGTCATGGCACATCAGCCAAAGGAGGTCCCAGGAGCTTTACTCCATTCCCATCTCTAAGGTTGACTCTATTTTGAGGAGGCAACTCTTCCCCACTCATCTCTTGAGTGCTTTATGGCCTGGGAGGCTCATTTTCTGGCACTATATTTAACAGTGTTTCTCTGCTATTCATAAGGTTTTCAATGGCTAATTGTTTAGGGAGTGGGCTGCTGGGTCCTTCTCCCTAGTGTCTCAGTCTGGAAGCTCAGCTGAAACCTGTCCACCATGGGTTCCCTGCTGGTATCTATAATACTGGTGTCATAGCTTCGAGCATCAGAGCAACATGCAAGTCTCCACAGCATGGGACACTGACAGACATATGGGGGTGTTTATACAGGTATAAGTATATATGCTTCACTGTGAGAGGACATATAGGGTGTGTGACAGAAGGAAAAAGAAAGAGAGAGAAATAGTCAGGGGAAGTGAAAGATGGAGACGTGAGGTGAATTGGATCTGTATTATAGAGGGGGTTTGAATGTTAAGGGATTTGGTTTTGTAGCCAGCGTGAGTCATGGATGGGTTTGAGCAGGGTTAGACCTGGTTTTTGGTATTTTTTGGTATTTAGATATATGCTTTCAGGGAGTGGCTTTGGAGATCAGAAAAGCAGTTATGAGGTTATTTTAATTATATCTTGCAAGCATTTCATAAATAGATCAAATAAGATCAAACACTCTTATCTCTTTGAAAGAGGAGCCACACACATCTATTAACCTAAGTTTTTCCAGCTTTTTGCAGCCGCCATGACATCTTCCTGAGTTTATCCAGACATGAAGGGGTAGATGTTAACTTGAGACATGGTTGCTGGAGATGAAATTATCTCTGCTCTGAGAAAATATTTGCTGAATTTTTCAATAGGTAATCACTGCCCATTCACAAAACACTTTCTAGGAGCTGAAGAGAAGTCAGCGTGCTCAAACCACTGTATTTAAATTGTATTAATACGAATAGATAAAAAAATCATTACAAAGTTAATTTCCCCTTTTTATATTTCTTTCAGGAAAATCAGTTTTCTCCATCAGAGGTCAATTATTTTTCTTTGTCCTCAAAACTTCAGTATATTTGCTGAAAACACTCAAAGTTTTATCACCAAAATTCAGTTTATTTTGAAGTAAAAAATTTTTTCTGTCCTCCCACATAGCCTGTTTGGGTGAGCTGGGGACTGTTTTTAAGTACAAAAAATTCACGATAGATAAAAATGATGTGTCCGTAACTTTCTCTTGTACATAGGAAGTTTATGAATGGTGCCAAATATAAGTGTCCAGTGAAAGCAATGCTATCACTTTATTGTTCTCATCTGTTTTCTAAAATGGTGCTTCCTCATTGAGCACTATAATCTCTTAGTCCCAGCAAAAGTCTCAGGGAAGCCTCTGATTGGCTCAACCTGGATCACATGCACATTCCTGGGTCAATTGCTATGGCTGGGATACTCAGTGGACAGCAGTGCTAAATAAAGCACATCTGCCTATTCTTGAAGTGGAGGCAGGCATCCCTCCAAGGAAATATCAATACACTCTAACCCAAACAACTGGAAAAGGGATGATGGGCAGGCAAAGAAGTCAAAGGCAAGTATCCAGTCAAAGCATTTATGAGTTTAAACACAAGACAAAATGTTTTTTCCCTATTGACTTAAATAGTGACCAAATAGCCACACATTAGCAGGGGTGGGCATTCTTCTCTATGCTTCACAGACATTACCTTAGTCCCCCCATCAATCCAGTGAGTTATACTGTTACCATCATCCTATTTTTCAAATGATGAAACTGGAGCAAAGAGACATTAAACAATTGCCCAAGTGGCACAGCCCATAAGTGGTCAGCTAGCATTTGGAACCACAGTGACTGGCTCCAGGGTCTACATACGTGACAACCTTGCCACTCTGTCTGTCTGAGGGTATATTAATTATTTGTTAAAAATTCCCACCGTTAAAGTCAGAAAAAAATACAAAAAAAATCACAAAGGTGGTATAGGGTGTTCTCATATACTTCACACCCAGTTTCTCTGATTATTAACATCATGCAGTAGCATAGTATATTTGTCATAATAAATACACTAATAGATACATTATTATTAACTAATGTTCATGCTTTCTTTATTGAGATTTTTTCCTTAGCTTTTATCTGACCTTTTTCTGTTCCATCTTTGTATCTGATTCAGAACACCTTACATTTAATCATAATATTTCCTTTAGGCTCCTCTTTCTTAGACTTTCTTGTCTTCTGATGACTTTGACAGGTTTGACACACATGGGCCAGACATATCCTAGAATGCCCCTAAGTAGAGATTTTTCTGTTATTTTCATTATGATTAAACTGAAGTTATAGGTTTCAGGAGGATGATTGCACAGGAAGACCACCATGCCATTGCCACCGTATCATCTCAAGCGCCCATACCATCAAAATGACATATCATGGTTGATACTGGCTTTGGTTGTCTGGAAGAAGTAGTGTTCTTCAGATCTCTGCATTGTAATGCTAGTCTTTATTTTTCCAGCAAAACCCTCTAGTTGCATTTCTTCATCGACGTAATAGTGAGTTCTTGTCTGAAATCTTGGTTCTACCACTCTCAAGCCATGAGAACTTGGACAAATTCCTTAGACTCCGTGCCAACTTTGGTTTCCTTATCTGCGATATGGAGATAATAAAAGGAGCCTGTTATTCATGGGTCAGTCTAGGGTTAGCGTTACATGGGCTGATGTTTAAGGCTCTCACAATAGTGGGAACACAAAGATTTATTGTCATCATCGCACACGATCCTCACAACCCTTGGCCACTTTGAAGATAAGAAGAATCCAAATTTCAGAGAAAGTCTAGTGATTAAGCAGTGTTCTTTATGTTTGCACGATCCAGTTTCAATTCCTGCAGTGACCCTTATGGTATGACCAGAGCAAGATGTTTAATCTTTCAGCCTCATTTTCCTCAGCATGCCGCGGGGACAATTACAGTTATCTACCTCCTAGCGGGGCTGGGACTTAGCTCAGTTGGTAGAGCGCCAATCTGCAGCATCTGAGGTCCTGGGTTCGATTCCCAGCACCACAAAAATGGGAGAAGGACTTGGCAATCCATTCCCGAGGCAATCCCCAAACAATCAGCCATTGCAAACCCTATGAGGGTGGCTGAGTTGGACACGACTTGATGTCACCTAACAACAACAACACCTCCTAGTGTTGCTTTGAGGATTGGGTCATGTAATGCATGACAGTTAAAATTTAGTTCAATTGGTAGAGTGCTGTTCTGTGTGCACTGAGGCCCTGGGTTTCATCCCCAGCACTGCAAAAATGGGAGAAGGACCTGGCAGCCCACTTCCAAAACAATCAGCTGTTGGAAACCCCATGAATAGCACAGAAACACTGACATAGTGCCAGGCATGGCACAGTTCTCGTTCTGTTGTATACAGGGTTTCTAATGGCACCTAACAACAACAACAGCGCATGAAAACCTCTCCATACCATTCCTAGATATACATAATAAAAATAAATGTTACCAATTAATTTTGTTATTGTCCAAAGCATCACATCTAGGATGTGTCCCAGTCAAGATTTGAACTCATGCTTCTCTCTAGAGAATGAGGAAGAGTCTGCTTTGAATGAGCCTTCGGATGTGGGCCCCCACATGTCTGTCAGCTTGTCATGCTATGGGGGCTTGTGTGTTGCTGTGATGCTGAAAGCTATGCCACCTGTATCTCAGATACCAGCAGGGTCACCCAGGTTGGACAGGTTTCAGCTGAGCTTCCAGACTAAAACAGACTAGGCAGAAGGACCTGGCAGCCCACTCCCGAAACAATTAGCCATTGAAAACCCCATGAATAACAGAGAAGTGCTGTCAAATATAGTGCCAGAAAATGAGCCTCTCAAGCTGGAAGGCATTCAAGAGATGACTGGGAAGGAGTTGCCTCCCAAAATTAGAGTTGATTTTAATGACAGGAATGGATAAAGCCCCTGGGATGTCTTTTTGCTGATGTGGCACGACTCAAAATGAGAAGAAACACAGTGATTACAACCATGGGCTCAAACATAAAAAGATCACATGGACAGCACAGTGTCGGCTAGTGTTTGTCTCTGTTGTACACAGAGTCACCGTGAGTCGGATCTGACTTGATGGTGCTCAGCAGCAACCTGATTTGGGTTGCACTGGGTTTCATGCAGCATGGAGAATGCCCAACCAAGGGGGTTCTGTTGACCCCACAACTTATTCCTCAGGTTTCTGCCTTGTCCTCAGAACCATCCTACACCTTCTACAGAGACAGGCATGTCACCTGGCTATCTGTTCTCCCCAGCCACCAGGCTGCCCTGACCCAGGCAGATTCAATGTCAGGTGAGAGGTGCCATCCTTGCCCTTCTTCTGTTTTATACTGATCACTCTGATCCCAAATTAGGGACGAGCTGGGAGGGTAACTGAGCCCTGTGCTTTGCACAGAGCTTCAGCTCTGAAGACCTTACAGGTCATGTAGTCCCCAGGGGAAGAGACTGAGACTCTAATAAATGGGTCAAGTCCAAGGCCCCATAATTATGGGAACTCAGGTCTCCACTTTCTTGGTCAGTGCTTCGGCCACAAAGGCTTATCATCTTCCCAGAGAGAAGCTTACTCCCTGCGGAACTGATGATAATGGTCCCAGCACGGGGGACTTCCTGTGTGCCAGGAGCCCAGTGCGCAGAGATAATTGCTGCCGTTGGCTCCCCTGTAACCCCCACCCTTGCATCTGAACCTGAAATGTTATTTTCACTCTCTGGTCAAAGGAAAGACTCTGTGGCTTCTGCAAGGTCACACAGCTCAGGGTGGTGGCCGCATCTGCACGAGACCCTCTGTGTGTCTGACCCCTCAGCCCATGCTATTCGTGATTTGAAAGCTTTTCTTCCTGTGCTATGTGGGGGAGCTTGGAGGAACATTCTGGAGCAGGGAGGCTGATTCTTAGAAGTCTATGGGGTCCACATGTGTATGGGCGAGCATATGTGTCCAGCACACAGGAGGAGGGGAGGGAACTTTCTGGGGCCTCTTCACAAGCGCACCAACCTCCTTCATGAGGCTCCACTTTAATGAGCCTCAGTGCCCCACCATCCTAACACCATCACCTTGGAGATGAGGTTTCCCTGTATGAATGTTAAGGAGACTCAAGCATTCGGCCCATAGCAAACTTGAGTGGCAAATCTTGACTCCCTAATAGGACCTCCAGGTCCCTGCCTGCCTGACATGTCTTCCTTTCTCTGTTCCCCTGGCCAACCTCCTCCTATATTTCCAATCTCCATGTAAGCGTCCCTGAAATGTGAAGTTGGGATTATCATCCTTACTATGGAGGATTTGGGGGATTAGACTAAGTGGTGGTATT
Organism: Pedetes capensis; assembly: GCA_007922755.1. NCBI lineage: Eukaryota > Metazoa > Chordata > Mammalia > Rodentia > Pedetidae > Pedetes > Pedetes capensis. The sequence goes on from VMDO01002542.1 coordinate 106,973, forward strand.
GGCACACTTCCTGACCACACAGAAGTGTTCAAAAGTGACCTTGCTATAATTATAGTTTCAAAATGCTGTGGAAGAGATAGGTGCACAGTTCTAGATTACTAGACAAAGCAAGATTGACAATCCAGATAAGATCATATTTGAGCTTTGTGTTAAATGCTAACAACAACAATGGAATAATAGCATCCACCATGTATGCTATGGACTATTAGGTTTGGGGTTTTATGTGTTATGTATAGTTTGGACTCATTCAGAACTCCCTACGGTGCTGTTGTTCTCTGTGTTTTATAGATGGAGAAATTTTATAGATGGAGCATTTTATAGATGCATTTTATAGATGGAGCTCAGAGAGATTAAGTGACTTTCCCAAAGCCACTCAGCTAATGAGTAAAGTTAGCACGTACACTTATAGTCATTCTACTTGACCTCAAAAGCCATTCTCTTATCCACTGAACTCTCCAGCCTCTCTTGAAGGCTGTGTTTGAGTTTTCCAGGACAAATGCAAAGAAAAGGTGTTGATACCTCACATTCCAAAAGCAAATGCTCACAAATATGTTTCTCTCTTTGCATACTTGGGGTTACTGGTTTGATCTTTGTGCCGCAGCTTACCGGGTTCCAAGAAGGCAGGGGTCATTCTCTCTTATCCATCATTGTTCCCAGGCTGGTGCTGGCACACAGTAGGTCTTCAAGAAATCTATTGTGAATGAATGAGGAATTTCATGGGCTTAGCGTTCTCCTGAATCTCAATTACACACCACAGCATGAAGCAATGAGCATGTCTGACCAAATTGCTTTGCTGACTTTCCTGTCTTAAAAAGGACCACATCCCCAAAGCTGGACGATTTTGTAATTAGCCACACGGATGTTTCTTTACAGCCAGCAGAAATTTTCCAGTGCAAATGATGAGGTAATTCCAGGGCGCCAGGATTCTAGTCTCCTCGCCCCATCACATCCTGGTGTTCGGTGCGTCTGAATTCTCTTTAAGAGCCTGAGATTCACGTCTGGTGACACCCACGTTGCTGGAGGTGAGGTGCGCAGGTCACATCGGCTCAGACAAGCCTGCACTTGGCACTTAGCTTTTTCAGACAAGGTGTTTTCCTTGAGGTTGGTATTACAAATAAATCGCTGACCTGTGGTGTCAGGCGATCGTGCAGGAAGAGGAAGGAGAAAGTGCGAGGCGGGGGCAGCTTTCTCCCAGAGCATATGTGAATAGTGCCAATAAGCTGTCAAATAAAATTAAGGCTCAAAGCATACAGCCTCCAATTTGATTTCACTAAGATGCTGGCTGCTGCTCGGAGGGAATGCAATCGATTCTCTTTTGACAGGTCTTGATGCACGCTAAGCAGCCCCAGTCTCCACTCTGTGCAGATTAATAAAAGTTCACCTTAATTTGCAACTTAAATGGGACCATATTGGGATTGCAGTGACGCATCAAATTCCATCGCCTGTGCTGTCCCCCCGGGTTGTCTCTCTCTCTCTCTCTTTTTGCTCTCTTTCGCTCTCTCTCTCTTTTTTTGCTCTGTAATATTATCTTCCTTCCCCCCTTCCTCCTCCTTTTTTTCAGCACCTTTTTATCTTTCTCCTTTCCATTTTCTCCCCTCCATACTTAAAGAAGCTGGAGTTAACTTGGTTGGTAGAGAGCTGCTCTGTGTTCTTTGAGGCCCTGGGTTCGATCCCCAGCACTGCAAGAATGGGAGACGGACCCACTCTCGAAGCAATCCCCAAATAATCTGTCATTGAAAATCCTATGAATAGTGGAGAAGTACTGACATAGTGCTGGGCATGGCACAGTGTTGGTGGTGTTTCATTCTGTTTTACATGGGGTCGCTATGAGTCAGAACCAACTCAACAGCACCTAACAACAACAGACTTAAAGAAAAACTATGGAGTCCCTGCTATGTGCCCAGCATTGTGCTTTTGCTTTTCATAAGCTCCCTTCCTGGACTCCCATGACATGATAGGCAGCAGGTGGAATTGTGCTTAGGTTCCAGACGAAGAAAGGAAGCTCTGGTCATGAAGAGCTTGCGTGGAGTTGTACAGTCAGTGGCAGAGATAGGCGTTCCTACCCACACCTCTGCGATTCTAGAAGCCTGTGCTGCTTCCATGACATCTGTGGTCCTAAACTCTGGCAGTGCATTGGAACAATGTTGTTGTTGTCAGATGCTGTCGAGTAGCTGACTCATAGTGACGCTGCACACAACAGGTGAAACACTGCTCTCAGTGCTTCTCTGCTATTCATAGGGTTTTCAATGGCTGATTGTTTTTTAGCAGTGTGTTGCCGGGTCCTTCTCCCAAGCTTACAGTATCTGGTGTTCCCTGGTGGTCTCCCATCCATGTACTTACCAGGCCCGACCCTGCTTAGCTTCCGAGATGTGACAGGATTGGATGCCACAGGGCTACGGCTGCAGGTGGAACAATGTTGGGAGCCCCCAAAATATCAGTCCTGGGGCATCACCGAAAGCATGCATGTGTAATTCACCTATGGAAGAGCCTGGGATGGCTGGGGAGCTGTGCAGTGTTTTTTCTTTGTCCCCCTTTACTTTTTTTGCACACGATGGATGCACATGTGGAGGTGTGTAGCAGAAAAGCACAGAAGACGAATGGACGTCTTCTGCTGGGCCTCCTATGGGGAAGCCAGCGGTGCACAGCTGTGTCTTTGTGTCATTGATGTAGGTGGGCAAGTGGGAGAACCAGTCCCTGAGCCTGAGGCACGCCGTGTGGCCGAGGTACAAGTCCTTCTCTGACTGTGAGCCCGACGACAACCATCTGAGCATCGTCACCCTGGAGGAAGCCCCCTTCGTCATCGTGGAGGACATCGACCCGCTGACCGAGACGTGCGTGAGGAACACCGTGCCCTGTCGGAAGTTTGTCAAGATCAAGTGAGTGTCGGGGATGGTGGTGGCTGAATGTGGCCAACCCTTTCCGATACCGTGAGTCACTGACGTTAGCATTGGCTATAATTCAATCCTAGGCTGGGATTTAGCTCAGTTGGTGGAGCACCGCTCTGCAGTCTCGGAGGTCCTGAGTTCAAGTCCTAGCACCGCAAAAATGGGCTAAGGACGTGGCAATCCACTCCTGAGGCAATCCTGAAACAACCAGCCATTGAAAACCCTGTAAGGGTCACTATGAGTTGGGTATGACTTGATGGCACCTAAAAAAACCAGCAACATAATTCAATCATAGGATATAATATAAAATATACCCCATTGTAATAATACAGGGCTGGGTTTAGCTCGGTTGGTAGAGAGCTGTTCTGTGCTCTCTGAGACCCTGGGTTTGATCCTCAGCACTACAGAAACGGGAGAAGGACTGGGCAGCCCACTCTTGAGACAATCAGCCATTGAAAACCCTGAGGGTCATTGTGAGCTGAACCCAATTTGACAGCACCTAAAAACAACAACATTGTACTAATAACATAGTGATAGATCAAATGCCTAGACAGGTACCAAGTTTGTATTCATTTAATTCCAATAGCAACATGTGGTGGGTGGTTTTTCCCATGGTAAATTCATAAATCAGTTACAAGAGGAGTTGGGAACCTGTTCAGCACCATCCTGAGAGTGGAGCAGAAGAGATAAGACTCACACGCTGGTCACACCCACCCTCCTCAGCAGGCTTCCTTCAGCAGTGACTTCCTCTCTGGTTTTCTGGCTGCTCCTTTCATCTCCCTCATCCCCAGCACATTCTTCTTCCCTCTGTCTCCTTTATATTCCTAGATCCACATTTTTAAAAAAATAAAAAAAAAAAACTTGTCTCCGTTTGGGGTGAACACACACCTTGCATATGATTTTCGGGTGTGATCCAGGTGGAAATGGAACTTCCGGTGATTGTTGAATGTATAATGAAGCCACATCTTGGTTTAAAAAATATCTTAATGAGGTCATTAGAGTCGGCGTCTTTGGAGCTGAAATTCCGAATGTATATCATTTCTGAATACGCCTCTCCCTTCCCCATGCCATACCACTTTCTTTGGTACACAGTCCCTCAGTCTCCCTCCCTTGCAGGCATGAGGAGGAGATGGGACACCTAGAGACAGTGCAAGCAGCCCACTCCGTTTTAGGGGCATAATGTCCTAATCGTTTTTCTATATCCCCACATGACTAAATAGCACAGATACTTCATAAATGTGTTAAAAAGAGATGAATAAAGAAATGCATTAATAGGCATTAAGCAGTTTATAAACCAGACACAGACCTGGGTGTAGGAGAGACATCCATGCACACAGAAGAGAAGGGTCCTGCAGTTGTGATGGCCACAGTTAGGAAATCAGCAAAATGGTCAGGGCAACCCCATGTTGTAATAAGCCTTGTGAAGGAGATAAATAAGGATGTGTGATAAGAGAGTGAGTCGGGGTGCGTGGGCTACTTGAGCTTATGCAAGTCAAGTTTAACATGATGTAGGAAGAAGAAGAAGTCAGCCATGTGAAGGTCTGGGGAAGAGGGAACAGCAGGTGTCAAGGCCCTGGGGAAGGAATGAATGTGGCAAGGTAGGGAAGCAAAAGAAACCCCAGGGAATGATAAAGAGGGATGAGCCGGAAGGAGCATGGAGGAGAAACAGTCGTCAAGGGAAGCTCAGATCTGGGTGGGTGGTCTTTGAGCAGAAGTCAATCACATGAAGAAAGCAGAGTGTCTGGCACAAAGCCAAGAGTATAACCTCCATAGGACACCTCCTTTACAGTCACAAGCGATACTCTCTTGTTTCAACAGGGCCAATCAAGTGGGACCTCTTGTGTCTCACAATCAATAAAAGGAGTTTAAAATCAGTAGCCTTGGAGCTGAAAACAAGTAGATCACCAAGATCTAAGTCACATTAGTACAAAGAAAAAGGAACCCACATAAATTACTCTCTTTAAAAGAGTTGATTTTTCTATTTAAGACCATACACAGCTCAACTCCTTCAAGTTCACATTTTTGGTTCCGTTGAGGGAGGTGGTAGCTTGCAGCTTCCTTTTTCCACATGGAGACCTGAGGAGTTTCCTGGGCCTGTGTGTCTAAGTAAAATTCAAATCTTTGACTCACCTGAGATCAATAGAAACTGACTAGGAGTCACTAATCCCAACATGAACACAGATTAGATCGATTACATTTCCTAAATGTAAGGTCTTAACGACTGACGGGTTGCAGAAGAATGCCTGCTAGACAAAGTGATTGCCTCTGTTTTCTTGGTAACGCTCTTGAAGGAGTAGCTCACTTCTCATAAGTAGTATCGTCTGGAGGGCACACATCAGTCTTCTGAAAAACCAGAATGAGCTGAGAAATCAGGCTTTCCTTCTGGTCTGCTCATGGAGGCATGGAGAGAAAATCAGGAAAATTATTCAGCCTTATCTATAGTAAGAAATGGCCATTGTTATTGTTAGGTGCTGTCAAGTTGGTATCCAATTCATAGTGACCCTACGTACAACAGGTGAAATGCTATTGTCAGTGCGTCTCTGCTGTTCATGGGGTTTTCAATGGTGGATTGATTTTTGGGAGTGGATTGCTGGGTCCTTCCCCCAAGCCTACAGCACCTGGTGTTCCCAGGTGGTCTCCCATCCAAGGACTAACCAGTCCCGACCCTGCTTAGCTTCTGAGATCTGATGGAATTGGATGCCACCGAACTATGGCTACAGGTTAGTTAATGTGTAGATGTGCCCAAAATGGAATAATTTGAACAGAGCACATTGTTTCATGGTCTGACTCAGAGACAGGGTGGAGCTTTTGTGATACTCCAGTGTAAGGTGGAGTCAAGTGTATTGCCAAACAGGACCTCAATCTTCCTCCATGAGCTGTCTAGGTAGTTTTTCTACTTGGTTTGGGAAGATCAGTGTTTCCTTTATTTTTAAACATATTCAGGATTTGTGTGGATGTCCTTTGACTATGGCTTGGTCAGAGTGAGCTGTACAAAGCAGTAAGTGTGACCTTGGTAGATTATAGGTCACCTTTGAGATGACACTATGCTCTATATTTCACTGAGATTTTCCCCGATCGAGGACATTGCCCTTTAAAGGTATTATCCTTCACATTTCATGCCCTGTAGGTAGGTAGGGAAAATGTTATGAATGAATTGCCTGTGACAGTTGGCTCTATTAGGAGAAGTCCAGTACACAGTCTCAGATGTGGTTTAGAACCCAGGTCTCCTCCCTTTTAGGAGCTTCCTTTCTCCTCCCCACCTCTTTGTTTCCTTTTCTGATTTTTTGTAGTACTGGGGTTGAACCTAGGGCCTGGCACATGCCAGGCAAATGTTCCACCACTGAACTGCACTCCCAGCCCCTTCTTAATTTTTCATTTTGAGTCAGGCTCTCACACAAGCTTCCTCCGGCCTTGAACTCACCATCCTCCTGCCTCTGCCTCCCAAGTTGCTAGGATAAGGGGCATGTACTCTGCTTTTAGTTTTCCAGGTGCCTTCGCTTCTTCCTTTTGGTTTCAAGACTTCATAAGCAGAGGTTGAAGTAAACCTCTCCTTCACTTGAGAATTTCACACCCTCTTCTCTCCATGTTCTAATGAAGTGTTATGATTCAAATGCGATCAGATGAGGAAACCTTGGTCTGAAAAGGTTACGGGTGTTGTAACTTTCCCTTCCTTAATGGTGATACAGACAGTCCTTAATTCAGAGAAACATCATGGAGGTAAAGCCAACAATGCACGCACAGCATTTAGAGAGGGCCCAGCCAATAGTGGTTTCTCCGTGAATGTTATCTGTTCATTAACTGCTGGAACGAAGAGCGTTTTCTACTTCTGTGGTCATGGTCTCCATGTTCTTGGGAAAGCCTCTGTCCTTTATGAGCCTCGGCGTCCCATCTGTATGACAGGAAAGTGTAGCTGACAAGGTGCACAATACTAACGACCTGTGGTCTCGGGGCTGTCCTCACAGCAACTCCACCAACGAGGGCATGAACGTCAAGAAGTGCTGCAAGGGATTCTGCATCGACATTCTGAAGAAGCTGTCCAGGACTGTGAAGTTCACCTATGACCTCTACCTGGTGACCAATGGGAAGCACGGCAAAAAGGTCAACAACGTGTGGAATGGAATGATTGGCGAGGTAAGTTCCCTGCCCATCCTCCGGGCTGTCGTTCCAGCAGAGAGCCTCGGGGGCCCAGGGGTGCTGGGGAGGGTGAGTGAAAGCTACTCTTCTTTTTCTGCCTTGGATGCAGGTGGTCTACCAGCGAGCCGTCATGGCGGTGGGCTCGCTCACCATCAATGAGGAGCGTTCTGAAGTGGTGGACTTCTCTGTCCCCTTTGTGGAGACAGGAATCAGTGTCATGGTCTCCAGGAGCAATGGTACAGTGTCGCCCTCTGCTTTTCTAGGTAAGTGAACTTCGTGGCAACGATTGCTTTCCAGTCAGGAATTACAGGTCTCCTGTTTAATTTGCTCAAAGAGTAGGATTGGACTTGACCTTGCTCAGTTCCATTTGCTCACGTCCACGTACTCCATCAGCACATTCACGTTGCACTTGAATTCTTCCAATTCATCACCCTCCCCGGTTTGCATCTTTCATTTTATCATTACCTTAGACATTTCTGCTGAAAAATATTATCACCCGTTCAGGCAGTGATCCTGGCTCTTTAGAATGTAAATTGATAGATGCACTGCTTAGATCCTCAAAAACACTTAAAAAACACATAAACCTGTCTGTCCACGGTTAATTTAAATCAGCCCATAAACCTTTACTTGGCATCCACATACCTATCCTCCGTCCATGCTAGTGTGACAATCATTAATTTACGAGAGGTAAGAGGGAAAATACTGATGATTGCACAATGATTTATGCCAGTCTTCTGATAAACAATATAGAAATATTTGGAAGAATATTCACAGATCTAAAATTAGTGGGGTCATATTTTAAGCTTTGGCTCTCCTTTACGCCAAATAGTTTGTAAAGCAGGAAATTCTTTTGACTTTCTTTCTAACCATTTCATAAATTTATGTGTTTACCTAAAAGAGTTTTTTTTCCAAATCAAGGGAGAGTTATATTTTCTGTTGTCTGGTTTATTTAGTACCGTAACTATATAAGCATTAGGTAGCCTGGCTAGGGTAGTAGAAAATTCATAGAACACAGCCAAGCACTATTAATATTTTCCTACAAATGTGCTGACTTTTCAATTATTATAAATAATTTTTCGTGATTATCTTGTTGAAGATCATGAAATTCAGATATTAACCTGTTAATGTGCAGTAAACTATTTATAGGACAGTAACTCAGTATAAGGAGATTTTGGCAACACTGCAGCTTCCATTAGACCTAACATAAGAGCGAGGAGCTGGCAGGAGGTCAGGTTGAGATACAGTGTGATAACATGTGCATGCACATGCATATGAGTCTGATAAATTCCAAGAAATAATAATTGCAGAAATTATTTGGTCCTATCAATAGGATGGGGTGTGTGAATAGGTTAACTCTCCTCTTGGCATTCCCACATAAATGGGTTTGTCCCAAATTTTGGGGTGCTGTGACGCATCCTAATCTCTAGAGCAAAACTACATGAGAAAAGGAAAACCGTTTTATTAAGGTCAACTAGGTTTAGAAGCACAATCACAGTGCTCCTTGGAGGCAAGGATAGCTAGACCGCACCTGATGTATTTTGGACATGTTGCCAAGAGGGACCAATCCCTGGAGAAGGACACCATGTTTGGGAGAGGGGCAGGTCAATGAAAAAAAGGAAGACCCTCAACTGGATGGATTGACACAGTGGCTACAACAATGGGCTTAAACATAAAAAAAGATCATGTGCATGGGACAGAGTCCGGGAGTGTTTCATTCTGTTGTACATAGGATCTCTGTGAGTTGCACCCGACTCAACAGCACCTAACAACAAGATTTCTTATATTTTCTAGAGACAAAAAAAAAAAACATGATTAAATAAAACTGCAAACGAGAACCAATTTGTGGATACCAACTCCAAACCTATCATCTTTTGCTCCTAGGATCTTCATTTATATGTATTCTCAATGTCCAATGAGACTTGCATGTTTTTTTCTCTTGAGGGAAATGTTGACTAACAGGATTTCTGGATGCCGTTTTACTCACAGAGGCATTGGATTTGCTATTTTCATTTCTGATAATCCAGTTAAGCTGTTGAAATCCTTGCCAGTCACTGGATTTGGCTTTGCACTTGTTGCTTCAATGCTGGTAACCTTTTTTGGAACAATATGGAGTTTGACAAATACATCCCTCTTTATGTTCCCATTGTCCCTTTGTCTGACGTGGGTACTGACATCCATATCATAAGAGAGTCTTATTACCAGGAAAAATGCAGCCAACTGATGTTGACAGCATTTTAAAAAGGAATGGGTGGACACTTGCTCTCTTCTCCCCTGACTGTTTTTCCCCATTGCCTATCAGACTCTTTGACAAAGAGCATTTGCCCTGAAGAGTAAGAAAGTGTTAGAAGAAGTGGGTTCGTGGCACAAAGTGGAAAGAAATTTGTTTCTTTTCACAAATTGTTTCCATATCTCCTTGGTGAGCTAGAGAGAACTTTTTTCCCAGTTCAATTAGAGAGAAAAAAATATCAACTGGCTTGTCTCATAAAAATAGGTCATGGGTATTGAATCTGGCCTCAACCCAATTTATCTGGATTAAAAAAAACTTACCTGCATCTATAGAATGTTTCCATAAGAAATCAGGTGTTTTGCCAAATTTAGCAACCCCTACTCTTATTGTATCTTTAAAAATATAATAAAATAAATTATAGCTAGAGGAAACTATTTCAAAACTGCTCTTACACAGTAACCTTAATCTTTTCCTAGTCACTAAATTGCATCCCTATTTGATTGAATATGCACCCCCTTATTTACAATCATTATCTGCAGATTTTGAAAGTAATAATGAACTGTACTAAGCTACATTTTTCCATTCACTGGCTCAGTCATCTGGAAGAGCCAAAATATTCAAAACCTGATTGCATTTCTCTTCATTATTTCCTATTCTCTCTCCTCCACAAACTCCATTAACTCATATCAGAAACATTTGCAGGTAATGCCACTGAGCTTTTGTGTAGAAATATAGCCAGTAGCTGTTCAAGGACAGAGATGACATCTTTTGCAATATTTCCATGCAATTAATTCTAAAGTCTGGTCAAGCAGGTTGGATTCCTTGATCCAAAAAAATATTAATCTGGAATCTCCCACATTGAAGTTCCTTTATGGACAAATAACAAATCTGTTTTAAGCCATTAGAAGATGTAACCCATTGCTATTTAAACATATTTCTGGAGTACTCCTTAGGTGCTATATACCACTTCTCCATTGTCCTCTTGTTTTTCTTTATTATGGGGTATATGCATGCTGTCTGAAAACAGAAGTCCCTCAAGACACTTGTAGGTGCTTAACATACTAACAGCAGAATACTGCAGCAGAATCCTTGGATCTCTGTGGCACAATCACAAGTTAAGGGACAAATGAGGTCCGTGTCAAGGGAGGAAACATCTGGGGTCAGTTGTTTTAACAGCTTCCCTCTAATTTTGAGACTACTGTGTTAGTGACTAGGATGCATCTGCCAAATGAAGTCCACCGCAGGTTTATAAATTATAATATGAAGAGAAGAATGCAGTCAGGGTGTTCCCTAATTTTTGTAATGTTATGAGAGTTATCAGATGAACAAGTATGCTTTTTTTGAGCTAGAGTGCTTTTTCAGTACCATGGACAGCATCTTACACACACCATTTCTGACTTTAATTATGGAACCAAATAGGTATCCTGATCACTGTACAGCATGTATATTGTGTTCAAGGCACACTGCCAGATGCTTTACCTGCATGTGCTCATGTACTCCTTACAGTGATGCTTCTCTGATAAGACATACCATACCATTATTACATCCAACTTGAAGAGTTGTTTAAACAGATCTATTCTTGAATATTAAACGCTTTTTAATCTCCTAATTGTTTATTTACTTCCTGTCCCTTTTGGATACACCTCATTATCAAATTGAAATGATCTCAGGAACATAATATTGTTTATTATTCAAGCTAAATTTAACTAAGATAAATTTTACTTGCAGCCTCATTGATTTCTTAGAGCTGGTCTTGTGTTAAGTCCAGAAAGTTGTGTTGTTACCTGTTGCTTTTTAACATATTATCACTATCAAAATTGCACCGCAAATCTATGTTCCTGTTTTTAAGTTATTAAATGTTATTATAGATTCAGACATGTCAGTTTCTTGTTACACAGGAAGATCATTGAATTGGAATTTGTGCTGACCTTTGGTTGTGTTAGGTGCTCACAGACTCTAATCAGAAGGTCTTCTACAATCAACTTAGTTCTTTATTATCATCAGTAGCTTCATTAAAAAAACCCATAAAAATAATAAAACATTTATTATTCAAAAGGCATTATTGTGCTTGCTATGTTTTACCCTCAGGAAATATTTGCTTATGAGGAAAAGGATTTTAAGGTCATTGATGTCCACATGCAGCTTCTTCTGAAAGATGCAATCAGGTGGAGATGTGTTCATTTTTAACATTTTAGTCTCTGTTATTTTCTCACAAATCTATAACATAAATAAATAAGATGGTTTCAATCAGCTAACTTTCACATCCTCAGTCAGATTAAATAGAAATGTTAGCCAAGTGCCGTGGCACAACCTATAATCCCAGCAACCCAAGAGGCAGTAGCAGGAGGGTTGCAAGTTCAAGGCCAGAGGAAACCTATGCAACTTAGCAAGATCCTGTTTCACAATAAAAAAAAAATAGAGGAGGGGCTGAGGTGCAGCTCAATAGTAGAGCGTTTGTAAAGTGCGTGCAAGGCTGTGGGGTCAACCCTCTACTACTGCAAAAGAAAAAATATTAATTTATTTTCCATATATTTCTTACTTTTCTAGAGTGTTGCACAATTTAGAACCTTGTGACATGACCTGCCCTCTGTGACATTCAGCTGCTACCCAAGTTATAAGGCAGTGAACTGGTGAAAATGGCCTGTGGGGGAAATAATCATTTGTTCATCTGCTGTTCATTCATTGCCTCTATTCTTTCAATAATGCCCTTTCATTGAATTATCATGTGCACATAATAGCCTCAAATGACTTTTAATTGCATTTCGGCCTGTTACCCACATTGACAGGATTTGAAATCTGTAAAGATCTCATCTGTCTTCAGCAGAAGGTGGTAGATTATGACCTTCCAGTATTCTTGTCAGTCTCATGATTTTGTAATCCTTTCTCACAGGTTATAATTCTCCTACTTCTGAAATTTCCCTCGCATCATCTCAGCAGTATGCAGATATACAAATGAAAGCAAAAGTAAAAGCCATGCCTGTTTGCTGAAGCCTGATGTTTAACAATTTAGGTCCAGTCTTATTTTCCCCAACTCTAGTTCTCTGAATGGTTCTGTAATGACATAGGACCCTGTGGCCTGTTTATTTGCATTCTAACTTTGTCCCTTCATCTTATCATTCTTTTTTGTTTCTATTATCCTTGACCTGATTTGCAAAATGTCATATGCTCTTCTCTATTTTTATCATATTATATGCAGTCTTATAAAGTACCTCACATATTTTATGGAACAAAGAATGGTTTAAACGGATGAATGAAAAATGACTAGCTTCTTTTGAATGACCAGATTTGAATTAGAGCCAGCTTCTTGGTGCACCTGCAAATGGATGTCTGCACTTCCCACCAGAAGTGAGGAAGAACTGACTGAGTCTCTTTCTGTTCCTCTTGTCTCTTTCTTCTCAGAGCCTTTCAGCGCCTCTGTTTGGGTGATGATGTTTGTAATGCTGCTCATTGTCTCCGCCATAGCTGTGTTTGTCTTTGAATACTTCAGTCCTGTTGGATACAACAGAAACTTAGCCAAAGGGAAAGGTAAGGAAGCCTTCCTAAGCATGATTCAAAGTTGATGCTGTTATATTTACCTTCCACGAAGATTTGGGTTTTAGAACACGGGTATCCCACATTGCCTTGGCACACCATCATATGAATAGTGCTGGCTTAGTAGTATGACTTGTAATGCCAGTTATTACAATGACTCACAATGTATGGTTTATTTACTCCAACTGACAAAAAAGGATATAAACGATGAAAGATCTTAATTTTAATAATGTGAAGGCAATAGCGATTAGATAAAAACCATAGATACTTAATTTGTTGAGAAAGCAGATTCAAAGAAAGATTTTTGGCAATTAATTTAAAGAATATCTGTCAAATATTAAAATCATAGTGAGTGTTGATTTCAGTCTACACAAAGTAAATGGCCTCATAGAATCTAGTTTAAGAACATTCTTCACATCACTGAATCATGTTTGCCTTGTTGTTGTTGTTAGGTGCCATCAAGTAGGGTCCAACTCATAGCAACTCTATGTACAACAGAATGAAATACTCCCTGACACTGTGCCATGCCCAGCACTGTGTCAGTGCTTCCCTGCTATTCATAGGGTTTTCAATGGCTGATTGTTTCAGGATTGTTTCAGGAGTGGGTTGCCAGGTCCTTCTCCCATTTTGGGGGTGGTGGAGATCGAACCCAGGGCCTTAGAGAGTGCAGAGCAGCACTCTACCAACTGAGCTAAACCCCAGCCCCTCACATTTGCATTACTTTGACTAGAAATATAGCAATAAAATGGTATCTTTCCCCAAAGAGTTACATTTTCCTTTGATAGTTACTGATCTTGGAACATCACACATGATAAAGGAGCAATCTGTAGGTAGAAAATTGGATTGGGAGATAGTCATTGGCTAGAAATCAGTAAGAGGTTTCCCCATGAGCCAGTGTTTGTCAATACATTACATCATCTTGAATGGATCTTCCTCAGCACCTTCTAAGCGGATGGTATCTGAAAGATGCCAGTGTCAACCTATCTTGCTATGGGGGAGGATAGGAGATCTTGAGGCTAGAGGTGTAGCTCTGTGGTAGAGCAGTTACCCAGCATGCACTAGGCCTTGAGCTCCATCCCCAGAACCCCTCCCGCTCACACACACAGAAGGAGACCTTGAAATCTCAAACAACTACCAAGACAGGACACTTTAATTCAATACATATTCTTTCCCTTGGAAGATTCAATATTGGAAACATCCAACAGGTCATGGAAATCTATTAAGACCCTAGTTTTATTGAAATACTCCCATTTCTTCTTAACCACTGAAGAATGGTGATTATTACATAAACCATCTCCAATCAACCACACAGCAAAAATGCCATAAATCATGTTTTGTTAAGTGGGAGATTTCCAGCCTTCAACAAAAGGATAATGCTGCTAACCTTGAAGGAAATTTCCAACATAATGGAGGCTGAGACTGTTTTCTGTGAGCGATCATCCTGCAGTAGAACCAATCTTTAAATGCATACAATCAGAATTTGTGCCATTGTGAACTCACACATGTGTTGGATAAATATTTATTGAGCAGGTACTATGTGCTGAGCACTTTATGGGTGTAAGAGATAAGAAAGTAAACCAGGTACAGACTTCCTGACCTCAGGGATCTTAGGATTTGGTTGTAAAGACAACATGTAAACACATAAATTAATAATCACTGATTGTAGTAAACTTCAAGAAGAAGAGAAAACATCAGAGTGGTGTGATGGTGATGGGGAGGGTCTGCTGCTTTAGATACGGTGTGAACATGGGGAAAGGTGTCCAGAAGCATTCAGCTGAAACCTGCAGGGTGAGAGGAAGTCAGCCATGTGAAAAAGAAGCAGCAGCCAACAGAAAGGCCTGGCGGTAGAACTCATCCTGACAGGTTCAAGAGATAAGAAAGATATGAGGGAATCATTGAGGCAGGAAATAGGAGAAGGAGAAGTCAGTAGACCATGGTTAGCAAGCATTGCAGATTTTCTTCAAAACACCATGGGGGAGAAGCTGGGTGGCACATGTGATGTCTACTATATTAAGATAATGGGAGGGGACAACAACAGCAGAAGCAGGGACATCAGGAAGTGTCACAATATCCAAGAAAAAGGATTATAGTTTGGACCTGGATAAGGGCTATAAAGATGGTGCCAAGTAGATACATTTGAGGTCTGTCATGGAGGGTAAAAATGATGCGGAGACCATTGCATGTGATCACTTTTCCCATGGCTGAAGCATGCCCTGGAAGTCCACTGAAAGGAAAGAAATCCAGCATATAAACTTCCCAGACCTTCCACCTCATTGAGGCTTTCTGTTTCCTGCTCATGTGCCTGTAATGACTGTCAGGAAATGCCAGCTCCTTTTCCTTTTGTGCAAAATGGCATTCCATCATGTTTCACCACACTTTATGAGGAAAATTATATGGCCCAGGAATAGCACTCATGCATCAGGAATTCTCAAAGGGGCTTGAAAGATCCCTTGCAGCTACCCGTCTCTGATTCCCCTGGCCACTTCCGATCAACATGTATCTCTAATAAAATGAAGTAGTTCATGAAGTTAACTGGATTGACTCTAATTTTTTTCTAAGAGTTCCCAGCCCCTTGGGTATAAGCCCAGAAGATCGTAAAACTAGGCAAAGAGAAATAGGAGCAACTGAGGCCAAGAATGGAATTAATTACCTTTTTCTTTAATGCATTGTGTAATGGGCATTGTAAGTATGCTGTAGCCTGAGTTTGGCCTGAGATGTGGAGAAAGCTTTCTTATCTTAGGCTCTTTGCCCAGAACTTCATAACTTCCATTAATCTGAATTCACTTCTGTCACTTTATTTATTGCCCACTCGGCTCGGATTGCCCACTGAAGTCTCAGTAGATCATTTTTTCATATCTTCATTTACTTAATGACATAAAAATTAACCTTCTGTTAAAAGGAGAGCTTTTTTCTCTTGATAGGAAGGCATAAATTGATTTTTTTTCCCTGTGAAAAACAAAGACTTGGAGAGACGAATGTGAGTGTTTTACAGTCTGCATATGCCCTACCCCGATAAATTTCACATATTGTTCTGCCTCTTTAGTTAAGACAGTTGCAAGGAACAGTTAAGAATCTTAACAGGGACATGTTGCTGTGGCAGGGATCCACAGAGGGAGAGAAAGTGCTGTGATATCAGAGTTCATTTTCCTTGACCCTGAAGTGAAGTGTCTTCCATCTGGGAAGGGGTGGAAGAATTAAGCTCTATTGTTCTGCTCCTTAGTGTCTCCATTTGGAAGGGATTTTAGTTTGGTTTAATTCCTGTATTGTGCACACTTTATAACTGAATTTAAGCAGGAGCAATTGCTAGAAACAATTGAATTAGAATACCAAACATTGGTCCCTCTGAATTGTGTGGTTCTTTGAAAATAGCATGTGATAGCTGGGTGTGGTGGTGCACGCCTGTAATCCCAGCGGCTTAGGAGGTGGAGCCAGGAGGATCTCAGAGGAAGTCTGCGTAACTTAGCGAGACCCTTTCTCAAAAAGTAAAGGAAAAAATAAAAGGGCTGGGGGTGCAGCTCAGTGGTCCAGCACTTGCATAGCATGCAAGCGCGAGATGCTGGGTTCAACCCCTAGTACCCGCCCAAAAAAAAAAAAAAAGAAAAAAGAAAATAGCATGTGATGAATCCCAACCCCCCACACCCGATGTGTGCATTTTTATTGGGGTTTCTTTACATTTATTAAGAGGATTGGTTTCCCTCAAATGGAAATCAAATCCAAATTGAAAACAAGCCACAACATTGCTTTTCATTCAAACCCCCATTTTAAATAACCATTTTCTTTTCTTCTCCTCCTCCTGCCTCTTTTTCTTCTTTTTGGGAAATTGCCAGGCTCAGTGGCTCACACTTGTAATTGCAGTTAATTGGGAGGCAGACGAAGGAGGATCACAGATTTGAGGCCAGAAGCAACCTGGTAGTGAGACTTTGTCTCAAGATAAAAAGTAAAAAATGAGGTGGAGGGTGCATCCCTGTGGTAGATCACTTACAAAGTGTTTGTGAAGCTTTGGGTCCATCCCTGAGTATTGAGAAAGGAAGGAAGGGAGGGAGGGAGGGAGGGAGGGAGGGAGGGAGGGAAAAGAAAAGGAAAGGAAGGAAGGGAGGGAGGGAGGGAGGGAAAAGAAAAGGAAAGGAAGGAAGGAAGGAAGGAAGGGAGAAAGAGAGAAAGAAGGAAAATGAAAAGAAAGAAAAGAAAGAAATGGAAAAGAAAAGCAAGGGAAAGGAAAAGAAAAACAGTTAATTGTGGCCGTGGGTGTAAGACAGTGTTGGACACAGCAGCTATGGCTGCCTCACACATGTCACACACACAGGGATGCATCTTGAGAAAATATTGAGAGTGTCCTTTCTGTCCTTCGCAGCACCCCATGGGCCTTCTTTTACAATTGGAAAAGCTATCTGGCTCCTCTGGGGCCTGGTGTTCAACAACTCTGTGCCCGTCCAGAACCCTAAGGGCACGACCAGCAAGATCATGGTGTCTGTCTGGGCTTTCTTTGCCGTCATCTTCCTGGCCAGTTACACAGCCAATCTGGCTGCCTTCATGATCCAGGAAGAATTTGTGGACCAAGTGACTGGTCTCAGTGACAAAAAGGTAAGCTCACTTCTTTCCTCTCTAAGGGTTGGTCTTAACAGCTCTGTTCAGAAAGGACCTATTATCCCGTCCCATCCACTCTAAATCTCAAAGCCTACAGATGTTTTTCTTTTTTCCTTTCCTCTCCTTTCTTTTGTTTTCTTTTTCTTTTCTTTTTTTTTTTATTCAGTACTGAGGGTTGAACTCAGGGCCTCGCGCATGCTTTGCAAGTCCTCTGTCATGGAGCTGTTCCCCCAGGCCCTCTTTTATCTTTTGCCTTAAGACAGGGTCTTGCTATGTTGTGCAGGCTCCCTCTGGCCTCATACTCTGGATCCTCCTGCTTCTACCTCCCGAGCCACTGGAATTACAGGTGTGTGCCATCATGCCTTGCGAAGATGTTTTTCTTAAATTGTGTATTTATGAAGAAACTTTGGGGCCAGACCTCATGGTTAGCACCCCTATGTCAGACAGGAACTGGGTCTAATTTGGGGGCTGTTTCCCCATGTGACCATTCCTGCCATTTGTTCAGTCTTCCTGAGGATGCTCAGCCTGGGGCTGTATGACGCGAGCCCCCTGCAGCTTAGGTTGAAATCCACACTCTCAGGGCTGGTGCTGCTGAGGAGAGCCACTGGTGTGGACAGAAAGCAACTTGGGGAGAAGCAGCATTCTAGGCTGCAGGTACTCCCTAGTTCTGTCTCCTTGGAGGACTCTCTTACGTGCTGTATACCTTGGCTTCATGTGTCATGCGAATAATTCTGTCTCTGTATAGGGCTTGCAGATGACTGTTCTCTGTAAGCCCTATGCAGAGACAGAATTATTTTATAGCCCCTCTTCACTATGTCCCCATGTGACCATCAGCTTGTCATGCTGTGAGAGCTTGCCACTGTGTGTTGCTCAGATACTGAAAGCTAGGCCACCGGTATCTCAGATATGAGCAGGGAAAACCCATGGTGGACAGGTTTCAGCTGAGCTTCCAGACTAAGACAGATTAGGGAGAAGGACCGGGCAGCCCAGTCCTGAAACAATTAGCCATTAAAAACCCTATGAATAGCAGGGAAGCCCTGTCAGATATAGTGCCAGAAAATGAGCCCCCCAGGCTGGAAGGCATTCAAGAAACAACTGGGAAAGAGTTGCCTCGGGAATGGATTAAGGCCCCTGGGACCTCTATGTGTTGATGTGGCATGACTCAAAATGAGAAGATACAGTGGCTGCAACAGTGGGTTCACACATAAAAAGATCGTGTGTATGGCACAGTGTCAGGTAGAGTTTTGTTCTGTTACACATAGGGTCGCTAAGGGTCAGATCTGACTCGGTGCCACCTAACATCAGCAGCTTCACGCTGCAGCCAAGTCAGCCTCAGCAGTAGCACTCCCTGCCCTCCCAAAGTGTCTTCAAGGGACACAAAAGGAGCAGAGAGGGTTTCCACCTCCCACGATGTCCCGTCTGCTCAGACCTGCTCCACCGCCTCCCCCAGGAGTAGAAAGGGTTCGAGAGCACCTGCTCTGTGCTTCACTGATTCCTAGCCAGGGTGGCGGGGGCTGAGTGGCTATTCAGAAATGCACACGGAGGAAGAAAAGAAGTAAACTGAGTGCGTTCTCCTATTGAAATTTCAGTTCAGGAAACAAATTTTGACTTGCTAAACTCAGCAGTGCTGAGACTGCAGCACCGCAGAGCTTTTCTGTCTCCCTTGGGTGAGGATAATTTGTCTCTTTATAAAATCTTGCTGTCGAATCTTGTAGACATAAGTCTGCAGCTATCCTTTTGGCGTTCATCAACAAACTGCTGAATAGAAAATCAGCCCGTGAAAAGCCTTTGCAGCTTACCCAAGGCATACATTGTGGGTAAAAGAGGTGCACAGAGCGCTGGCAGAGGGAGGGGAGGAGGGATTGGGGTTAAAGATGGAGTCACCTTCACCAAGTACCAGGGGAGTGGCTGGTGCCTCGCCAAGGGCTACCTGCTGCAGCTGGGGCAGGTGCCCTTCTACTTAAACCATGGCATTGTTGTTGTTGTTGTTGTTGTTGTTGTTAGGTGCCGTTGAGTCGGTCTCCGACTGACTCATAGTGACCTTCATAAGGTTTTCAATGGCTGAGGGCTTTGGGAATTGAACTCGGGGCCTCAGAGATTGCAGCACAGCACTCTACCCACAGAGCTAAATCCCAGCCCAAACCATGGCATACAAAAACCCTTTATTATTCCAACCTCCTCCTGCACGTCTCCTTCCTCTGGCTCACCAAAGCTCTCATCCTAATTCCCTAATCATTCTCAGTTCATTTCCACCCCAGTGCCCATGGCCTTCCCATGCCCCCTGCCTAGAATGTCTAGCCTCCAATCTACTCGTGGCTGATTCTTCCTTGAACTTCAGGTTTAGGGGGAATATTACCCCCTCACCTGAGAGGTCTGTCCTGGCTACTGGGGTCAACTTGGCAGTGTGAGCCAGAGCTCCAGTGAAACTTAAATTTTAGTAGGAAGAAACAAACAATATATAATAGGTAAATGTCAGAGAAGAAAATGTCAGGCAGGGAAAAATGTTAGAAAAGAGATAAAACTGGTAAGACTCCAGTTGACTGGAGGGAAGAGGACCTCAGGGATGTGATTTTCATCCAGTTCTCTGGCACTTAGATGGTGCTCAGTACTTACTATGGGTTGGATGAATAAATGCAGGTGCATTGGACATGTGTAACCCTACCTGAGTCTCCCAGGATCCCTTTTCCATGCCTGTGTCGTCAGCTACCATAGGCTTACAGCAGGGATTTTCAGAGGATTATTACCTATGGGCACTGCGATGTAGGTGCATCTGAATTTAAGTTCCCATGATCTTTATAGCCTGCAGCCATAGCCCTGTGGCATCCAATCCCGTCAGATCTCAGAAGCTAAGCAGGGTCGGGCCTGGTTAGTACTTGGATGGGAGACTTCCTGGGAACACCAGGTGCTGTAGGCTTGGGAGACGGACCCAGCAACCCACTCCCAAAAATCAGTCAGCCATTGAAAACCCTATGAATAGCAAAGAAGCACTGACAAAATGTTTCACCTGTTGTACGTAGGGTTGCTGAGTCGGATACTGACTCGATGGCACTTAACAACAACAACAAATGATCATTATTGTCACCTATAAGCAGTGTGACAAGACAAAAGCCCAGATTTTCAGCAGGACAAACTCTGAGGTACAATTTACTCTCTAGACCTCCCCCCCATGGAATCAGTCAGAGTCTGAGAACTGGCCTTACTTCAGACCATCAGACCCTTGCCTGGCTTCCTCCCCTTCTCTAATCTTCCCTACCCCACCACCCTTATTGGATTTTCCTGGAGCCCTTCATTCCTAAATCATATTCAGTAAATCTTTGGCTCAGGATTGGATCCTGGAAGAGCCCTGTCTAAAGGACATAGCATCAATGAGGCGCCAGACAAGACGTTCCACGGAGAGTCAGGGAAGTTGAATTCTTGATTCCTCTCTGCATCGTGGAGCCTCGCTGCGCCTGTGGATCCCTTTCCGTGAACCTGCGAGTGCTGGTTGGGAAGAGGATCAAAGCGAGCTGCGGAGGTGAACGTGCCTCACACGCTGTAACATCCTCAACAGATACGAGTGCCATTTTGTGACGCTGTCATGGGATCGGATCAAAAGCACAATTCCTAGAAGTGACTGGAAGTTGTGGGGGGAAGCAGTGGGGAGCGATGTTCTGGATGGAAGGGTTTTTCGAGAAAGTAATTAATAGACTGTTTTGTTTTTTGCTTCTATTTTGCTTCACAGTTTTGGGTCTAAATAATAGGACCGCTCTTGAAAAAAACTAATTAAAAGCACTAATAATACGACTGACCTTCTCTGATTTGGGAACACCTATTAACAGGTACCACAGCTTCATGGGACATGGCTTAGTTTCTATAGTCAGAGCATTAAAAGAAAGCCAACAGCTCTTTTAATTAAATGTTTGATGCAATTAGATAAACAGCAAAATTATTAGAGTAAATAAGCTAAATGTTCCTAGAAGATTAATGGTGGATACACTGAGAAAGTTGGCAAAATACAAACCTATATTGAACCAATTCACTCTCATACTATAGAAGGTGATTGCTTTTGATTTTTGTTTTGTTGTTTTTAAATCATAAATAGCTGTGTAACCACTCAAGTTTATGGTACCTTTAAACCATTACTGCTTCCCAGGAATGAACTTGGGCTTGCGTTATGAAGAATGAATTCGTGGGAGAAATTTTTCTAGGAAAATTGGACTTTAGTGGTGGTTGTTAGGTGGCATTGAGTTATGTCTGACTCATAGCGACCCTCATAGGGTTTTCAATGGTTGACTATTTCAGGATTGCCTTGGGAGTGGATTGCCATGTCCTGCTCCCATTTTTGTGGTGCAGGGAATTAAACCTGGGACCTCAGAGACTGCAGAGCGGTGCTCTACCAACTGAGCTAAATCCCAGCCCTGAAATATTCTAAACACTACAGACAGTCCCTTTAGTCATGTCTGACTCATAGCAACCTCCATAGGGTTTTCGATGGCTGACTATTTCAGGATTGCCTTGGGAATGGATTGCCATGTCCTTCTCCCATTTTTGTAGTGCTGGGAACTGAACTCAGGGTCACAGAGACTGCAGAGCGACGCTTTACCAACTGAGCTAAATCCCAGCCCCAGAATTCAGTGGAGACACTCTAGAATGTTAGAAATCACTATGATAGAGGAAATCCATCTCTGGGAGGCAGGTTCATGGAGTGGGAAGAGCAATATCATGCCTGCTATCAAATAGACCTGGGTTCAAATCCTGAGCACACATATCCCGTACCACATTATAATTGCATGTATATTACTCTTGGTAACCTATAAGCCAGATCATGAAGTCATTCTCCTTCCAGCTTGGGAATATGTCTGAATGTCATCCATGTAAGCAAGATACAGCAGCATTTGTGATGGAGGAGGTAGTTGTTTGTTGTTAGGTGCCATCAAGTCAGGTCCAACTCATAGCCACCCTATGTATAACAGAACAAAACACTCCCTGACACTGTGCCATGCCTGGCACTATATCAGTGCTCCTCTGTTATTCATAGGGTTTTTGATAGCTCATTGTTTCAGGATTGGGCTGCTGGGTCCTTCACTCAAGCCTACAGCACCCCGTATTCCCAGGCAGTCTCACATCCAAGGACGAATCAGACCCAACCCTGCTTAGCTCTGTAGATCAGGCAGGATCAGACACCAGGGTGGTACAGTTGTAGACTGATGGAGGAGGTGGAGCCCATATAATAATCTTGCGCCTTTCCATATATTAATATCCTCAGGAACTTATTTCCTAATGAAAGAAGATACTAATGCCATTCTGGGAAGGCAGATAGGTTAGAAATAATCCTCACCCCACGCCTGGCGCCTGGTGAATGAGCCTGTCATGTTATTCCCTCCTTCCCACTTCCTCTTCTACTTCTTCTCCCTCCTTCTCTTCCTCTCCTTCCTCCTCCAATTTGTCCTCATGGTCACCATTCCTGCCTGATTCAAAGCTACTCCACTTCTGGGGCCTGGAATGATATCGTGCTGAGCTGGTGCTGTGACTTTGCCACCGTCTAAGAAGGGGACCTCTGAGCCTCTCTGCCCGCTGCTGAAGGCCACCCCTTTTGGGTGCTGGCAACAAGAAGCATGTGACAACTCACCAGCTGAGTAGTACACTCAAAATCAGGGCTCCAGGTGCCAGATGTTCTTTATTTACAGACACCGAAGACAGATATCTTTACTAAACTTGTATCTTTGGGTTCATAAAAAGAATGCTGAAGAAATGCCCTGATTAATGGCTGCATTCTCCCTGAGAGTTTTATTTCCTAGCCCTACACTTCTACCTTCTCTTTCATAAAGGCTGCTGTATCTTATTTACTTGGGTGACCTTCACACATGTCTTCATACTGAATAGGAAGAAAAAATTAAGAGCATGATCCTGCATTCTCCAAACTGGAGGGAGACAGGCTTCATGAGCTGCCTCACAGATTCCCAAGAGTAATATATGTGTAATTATAATGTGGTATGTATCGAGCAGGAAAGGCTGCCAGATGTTGTTTCAAGCGCTTTATGATGAATTTCAAAAGCTCTGCATCATTGACACAGAGAGAAACTGAGGCTTGCAAAGCTTAATGCCCTTCCCCACGTGACCCAGTTCCTAAGTAGGACTTGAGAAGCTGACCTTGGCTTCTTGGAGCCCAGGACCGGTGGAGCTGGTCCACATGCACAAGAAAGGCAGCTTGGGAAGGACGGGAGAGCAGCACCGGGTCTGTGGGCACCGTGATGGTGCTGACCTGTTGGATTATGGGCAGTGGGAGGTTCTGTCCCACCCTTTCCTTTGCTAAGGCCATGTTTATTCCTGTCTGCTTGCAAGTGGGACTCTCTGGGAGAAAGCTGCAGTAGAAATCCCCTGGGTAGAAACATAGAGCTCTTGCAGCGTAGATCTGGATGGAAGAGATGAGCCACAGGTGACCCTCGCTTTTCACACCACAGATCACGACTCTTCAGGGAGCTGGGAAATTAATTTAAGGATTGTGAGCTTTTAAACATTGAACATTTCTGTACATAGGGCATGGTGATTGCATGATATGAATGTGCTTAATGCTAGTGAACCTACATGTAAAAATGGTTTAAGTGGTAACTTCTATGTTATGTATATTTCACTTCGATTTAAAAATAAGTAAATATGTTTTAGAAAGAAAAAAGAAAGAAAGAAAAAAGAAAAAGCCTGTCATGGATAACCTCAGAGTACATCATATATAGTCAGAGTGAGTAAGGTGATATTTTGTGTGTGTGTGCACGCGTGCGTAGGGCAACAATGCACAGTGTTTTGTAGGTCACACTTTAAAAGTTTGGCTGTCTCGCCAGGCACAGTGGCGCACACCTGTAATCCCAGCGGCTCAGGAGGAGGAGGCAGGAGGATCGTAAGTTCGAGACCAGTGGCAGTCTGTGTAATTTAGTGAGACCCTGTCTCAAGAAGTAAAAACATGGGCTGGGGGTGCAGCTCAATGGTCCAGCACTTGCAAAGCATGCAAGAGTGAGGCCCTTGGCTCAACCCCCAGTACCACAAAAAAAAAAAAAAAAAAAAAAAAAAAAAAAAAAAAAAAAAAAAAAAAAAAAAAAGAAGTTTGACTGTCTTTGATCTAGTGGGAAAGGCTCCCGGATTGTAGGGCTGGGCTGAATTTTGTAGGGTGATAGTGCTACCAGAGAATTTTGTAGGGTGATGGTGATGCCAGAGAAGACAGAAACTGTCACAGAGACTGAGGATCCGCCCATGTCACTGTGCAAATGAGAGACAAGGAAGAAAGCGGATCTTAAAAGCGATCTGCTACTCCTCTGCGACAGATGGGACTGAAGTGGAGGCATTCAGTGAAATAGGCCGTCTCCGGGTGCCTCTGGAGATCTGAACGGCTGCTACCACAACTAGATTTATGAGCAGTGCTGCTACGGCTCTTTCCGCAGCGCAGGCACCACCACAGCTATGCGCAGGAGCCTGGGCTTGTGCCTTCTCTCTGGTGATGAGTTAGTCTGTGGCTTGGCAGAGTGGCTTGGTGGCTGTGTGGAGCATTTTGCTGTTCACGCACACGCACGCTCCCAGCACAAAGTGCGGCCTGGCAGGAGACTCTCATTTGGACAATAGATGGCCTCTTCTCCCAAATCCAGTTACGGCTGCTTAGGAGGCAGCAGCATGCCTAATTTAGGGAAAGCGATTTTCAACTGGAAATTTTAATTAACAGTGAAATGAAGTGTGAGTCTGGAAGGAAGAATAATGTTTCTGGTTGGACTGGCTCTGGGGTAAACTTGGATACTTTCTCCAGGCGCTCAGGTTTCTGTGGCAGGCGTGGTGGTCTGGGAGTTGGAGAGACCTCTGGGTCTGGGCCCTGGTACAGACACTGGCTTGGTAGGAGTCCTTGCCCACTTGGGGTCTCTGGATCATTATCAACTTCATCTTTTCTTTTTTGTTTCTTTTCTTTTCTTTTTCTTTTGTGATACTTGGTTGAACCCAGGGCCTCACTCACACTTGCTTTGCAATCACTCTACCACTGAGCTGTACCCCAGCCCATTTTTCATTTTTTATCCTTAGAGACAGTCTTGCTAAATTATGCAGGGCTGCCTCTGGCCTTGAACTTGTGAGCCTTCTGCCTCTGCCTTCCAAGTTACTGGAATTACAGGTGTGAGCCACTGAATCCAATTCATCTTCCTTTTCTTTTTCTTTCTCTTTCCTTTCCTCTTCTGTTCTGTTCTGTTCTGTTCTGTTCTCTTCTTTTCTTTCTTTTTTGATAAGGTCTCATTATGTAGCCCAGATTTATAGCCTGTCATCTCCCACCTCAGCCTCCCAAGTGCTAGGATCACAGGCGTGCATCACCATGCCTGCATCTTCCAAGTTCTCATCTCTAACCAAGAAGTGGGGTGCTACCAATGGCCTTGGAGAAATGACAGAGTTGAAACCCTTGACTGTGGTCTGGTAATCTAGGTTTGAGTTCTGGACCACTACTGGGCCCCAGTTCTGGATAATAGTGTCATCTTAAGCAGGTCATGGAGCCACTCTGAGCTCCGTCTCCTCATCTTTAAGATGGAGTCTCTGAGATTAGCTCTGTGGCAGGGACATTGGGCATATGAAATTTACTATCACTTGCAAAGTTTTTGGCACAGTGCTAGCCACAACCAAGTCCTGCAAAGGCGTTAGTTGTTACTAAGTAAACTAAGAGTGTGAGTCATAAGTACCATTACCTTCTACTTCTATAATTCTGCATTTCATAGAAAAATGCAGCTTGGGTGACTTTTTTGGCTGCACCAGTAAAAGCAAAGCATACTAAATGCTTTCTTTCCACATGCTTACTCTGTTCCAGGCACTCTTCCAGCTGATTGGCAAATGCTGTGTTTTTAGGTCCTCACGGTGTCCCTCCAAGGGACATGCAGGTATAATCCTGCGCTCAAGGTGGAAGATGGGCAGATGGAGGCGGTATGAAGTGAGGTGACTGATCTCAGGCCCCAGGTCTGGAAGGGACTGAGTCTGAGCTCATACCCACGACCCTCGCCGGTGCGGCCTCTAGGCTCAGTTGTACCTCAGTTATGGGCGGCATAGCAAGGAGACACAGCTCAGCGTGGCCGCCTCACCTGAAGAGTTCCCTCACTGGGTCCTCCACTCAGGTCAAGTCTGGTCCTTGGCTTCATCACAGAAAAGGGTTTCAGGATGAGTCAGCGAGAGTGAAATAAGGTTGTAGAGTTTATTAGTCCTCACTTTAGAACACACGTGGGCCCTCAGAGACAGACAGGCATCCAGAACAGGGACCTGGGCTTCCCAGGAAAGCCAGAAGGAAAAATCCCCTGGGCACGCGTTCTCTCCAGTTTTCTTTAACCTAGGGCACCCATGTGATGTCATCCCTGGGCACCCAGCTCCAGGGCCCAGGGTGACATGAGCCTCAAGCACCTAGAAAGGCCCCTGCCATGGGCTAGGGAGGAGCCAGTGAGATCAAAAGAAGGGACAATTTCGGGAGCAGAAAGAAGAAGGGAGGGATCTAGCCAAAGGAAGCGATGATGGGAGAAGACAGGAGGGGGAGGAGGGACAAGGAGGAGCGAGAAATGAGAGAGAGGGTGACCTCAAAGTGAACAGCCCAACTTTAATAGTTCAGGAAATAATTATAATAATACTAACAATACCAAAGGATGGCAATAATGCAAATGGGCTGGATTATTCATGTAACTGCTGACAATGTAAAAAGATAGATCACTACACAAAAAAGTTTGGACTTAAATCTTAATTGGGATGCAAGGGTGTATAGAAAAATATTCCCACAAAAAGACATGCAAGTCGAAGGGAGGCCACTGGTGGGGGGGGGGGAGAGGTGCACAAGAAGGTAAGGGGGAAGTTATCTGTGCAGTGTACAACTAAATGCATATATGGAAATGTCACAATGAAATGCATGTTGGAATGAAACACATTAAATTGTACATTAAAAATTTCCAATAAACAAAAAGAGAAGTTCCGTTGTTTAGGTTTAAGAAAAAGGTCATGAGGGAGTCCCTGGGCGTGTCTTAAAGCAGCACAGAATGACGGAGGGGAGGCAAAACTTAACAGTTACGTGCATTTTTGACTCCAAGCATGGCTCATGGCTATTTTACCATTTTCTGTATTTAAAATGCCTCCCGGAAATAACAACTCTATACCAGCAGTCCTCACAGCAATCTTTGTGGTAGCTGTGTCAAAGATCTTGATTCTCAGCTAGTGAGAGTCAGCCGGATGCTGGGGTGGAAGCTCTTTCCCTTTCTATGCCCCCCCCCGCCCCAGGTTTCCCTGTCTTCCTATTCTGCCTCACTCCTCGGATGCAGGCCTAGCTCTCGTAAATTCTCACGGGCCAAGTCATCGGAAACAGTCTCACACAGTATCAGCCAGTTGGTCAGGGAAGACTCACGGAGCGTGGAAAAACTGCCTTTGTGGAGGCTCCAGAGCCCCGCAAGTCCTGGGCATCCCAGGAAGCTAATGGTCCACAGGGACTGCAGCTCACGAACATTTCTGGGGCCTGCTGGGTGCCAGGCCTTTTGCCTGGGTTATGTTAAGACTTGATAAATACTGCCTTGTGAATGAATGAGGGAGCCAGAGCAGGAGGAATGAATGGTAACAGACAGCCATCTTCTGGGTGAGGCAAAGGTAATTATAAACGGAGTGCTATTGTTGTTGTTGTTGTTATGCTGTGAGTCAGTGTCTGACACATAGCAACCCTAATAAGTACAACAGGCAAAACACTATTGTTACTGCTTCTCTGCTATTCATGGGGTTTTCAATGGCTGATTGGTTTTGGGGAGTGGGTTGCCAGGTTTTTCTCCCAAGCCTATAGCACCTGGTATTCCCATGTGGTTTCCCATCCAAGGACTAACCAGGTCCAACCCTGCTTAGCTTCCGAGATATGACAGGATCAGACGTCACAGTGGTACAGCTGCAGGCTTAAATGGAGTTCTGAGCAGAAAGCAATTGGTGGGAATCAGAAAACTTTAGCATGAAATGGATAAAATAACCAGGCTGAAGTAGTACATATATTATTATTATTATTACTATTATTATTATTATTTTCAGTAGTGAAGCTCTAACCTAGGGCCTCTCTTATGGTAGGCAGTGTTCTACCACTGGGCTGCACACCCTGCCCCTTTTGTATGTTATTTTGAGGTAGGGTCTCACTAACTTGCTCGGGCTCAAACCCATGATCCACCTGCCTCTGCCTCCCGGGTCTCTGGGATTACAGGTGCGTAAAGTAGTGCATCTAATTCCAACCCAGTCACCATTTCCAAGTGCTGCCTGCCTTCTTAGCACTATGCTATACTCTGTAATGGCTCAGGAGAATCTGACCCAGCAAAGACCTATTAACCAACCAGCCAAGCTCGGGGGTCAGTCCAGAAAAAGATAGACAGGTTTCCACCTTCCCAGAGCTCACAGACAGATGGAATATGGAATTAAGACGAAAGCACAAGAATAAATATTTTTGACATCCTCCTCTAATGCATCCGTGCTTGACTCCTGTCCCTAGTTAACATGATGTCTCATCTCTTCTTCCTCTCACTCCTCCCTTACCTTCTCCCCCCACCCTTCCCCACCCCCCAGTTCCAGAGACCTCATGACTACTCCCCACCTTTTCGGTTTGGGACGGTGCCTAATGGCAGCACGGAGAGAAACATTCGGAATAACTACCCCTACATGCATCAGTACATGACCAAGTTTAACCAGAAGGGAGTGGAGGACGCTCTGGTCAGCCTGAAGACCGGGTAAGTATGGCGGTTTCTTTTTCTCCGCAGGCCTGGCAGATAAGCCTGGCAGAAATGGGCTCTCGGCATGCCTTCGCACTCTCATGGCCCTGTTGTGTTTTCTGGAGAGTGACTGTCGCCAGATGGACCCCAGCAGAGGGATGTTTTTGTTAATCTGATGAGCATGCCAGGCAAAAGCAAATCGGGGACACTTTGAAATGCAGAGCACCGAGGGGTTTCTTAAACTGATAAAGAAATGGGTCCAACTCCTTAGGATATGTTCACCATCTAGAAAGACCTATGAAGATTGAGAGATTAAAGAAATGAAAACAAAGAATTTTATGAGATTTTAGGTGGGAGATTTTTTTAAAAAGGGGGTTTAGCATACCGATAACAGCTCGATGTGAAAAATAATTGTATAATATCAATGAAGGGGGTTGGAGGGCAGCTCCGTGGTAGAGCGTTTGCCTAGCGCGCACGATGGCCTGGATTTCATCTCGGGCACTGACAAAAGAATAGTGATGGGAAAAGAAAATAAAGGGGCAAGGAAAGCAGTGAGAGCGTAAATGATCTTTCTCGAAGTACAGCCAGAGTTCTCCACTGCTGGCACGGTGGAGTGTAGCATGTGCTCAGCCATGGAGATTAAAGAAAAGACAACATAATGGTCTAGAGTTTTAGCTTTGACTAGAGTGTGGAATCTGCCTCTTCCTCCCAGTATTTGCTGCATGCCTTTGGATGGTTATTTAATCATTCTAAGCCTCATACATCAAATGGGGATAATAACAGGACCCAATTCATAAGGATTTTGTGCCCATTAAGAGAGGAATTGTAATGGAACGTATTCGGGGTAATGCCTGGCGTAAAGATGGCACCTAGATTGCTATTGTTGCCGTTTAAGGGTTAAATTTTATTCCTTGGATCTTCAAAAAGTCAGGGATGTGTGAAATACAATTTAAAAAGGAGTCCATTAAGATGATTTCATTTTAAATGAAGGAGCTGCTTAATGAGAGAAGTTTTGATTATCCAGAAAATTAGCTTTCATGGGAATCTCAGTCGTCAGGGATTCCTGAGTCGCACTCGTGACTGCGGTACATTTTCTCAGCTCAGTAATCTTCTTCCTCTTGCTGCTTGCTTTGTTTGGTTGGGGATAAAGAGGCCCCCTAAACCCGAAAGCCTGGATCTTGGCATAATTCCCCGAGAATTTTGGTTTCAAACCTTCTAGCCTCTGTTTAGAATTTCTTTGGGATGTCAGCAGGGGCTGGGGAGGCATTTATTTAGAAAGCAAGCCCATGACTTATCCAAAACTCATTTACACCCTGCTCATTTGGGCTTGGAATATTCTTTTTAAACTTTTAAATTAAAGCATAATAAAGGTGCAAAAAAAAAAAATCCAAATATTGCATAGACTGCCTGACGACTTTGAGCAAACTGATCATCTAGATCAATAATCACCAGAAACACCCTCCACACCCTCTTCCAGTCACTGTCTTCTACCAACCAGCCTCACTTCTAAAAACAAAGTCCTTTTTTCCTGCTATTTTAACATAAATAAAGTCACACCATTTGTTCCCTATTTTATCTGTCTCCTTTGGTTCAACATTCCATTTGTGAGATTGTAGCAATGGATTTCTAGTTCTGTCGTTCTCATTGTTGTATAGAATTTTGTAAATTTATCTCACCTCTCCTAATCTTGATGAACACGTGGGTTATGTCCTTTTATGACTATTTATGAATAATGCTTCTAGGGACATTCTTGAAGGTGTCTTTTGTTGCAAAAGTGAGTGCATCTCTCTCTTTATACTCCTATACACCTAAGATGGGAATCATGGGCCATAGGGTGTGTATATATTCAAAGTTAGTAGATATTAGAAAAAGATAGATTTTTGATAGCTTTCCAGGTTAGCCCTGGGTACGGTTTGTTTTTGTCGTTGTTTGGTTGGGAGTTGGTTTCCACTGAGTCTTTTAACTAACATCTGTATTGTTGCTTTGGACAGAGCCTGAACACAGTATGGATGGCAGTAGTTGAGAACAATGGTGGAGAGCTGGCTGGCTCGCTCTCCTCCATTTATCACCCAGAGCTCCAAATGAGTTGTTTCTTTCCATTTCTTTCTATACATAATCCAAAAAAAGGATTAGAGAAATGGAAACCATCCCTGGCTATAAATTATACAAATTGTTTTCTGGAAGCCATATAATAATGATGACATCCATCTTAGACAATTTGGGCAGATGGTGATTCTCTCTATACTCAATTTCCCATGTGGAAGACGCCTTAAACTCCTAAGCTTTCCTTTACTTTAAACTCAGAAGCTAGAGCTAAAGGAGTACATGTTATCCTTTAAGAAATAACTTAATACACCCTTAGGGGTCAGATCATAGATGTGCTTGATCCCAGAGATTCAGACTGAGTAAGGTTAACGTAGGCAGAAACCACACACATGTTTAACAGGCTTCCTGGTTAGTTAATTATTTAAAGAAATTAAATTAAAATTTCAATGTATAGTGCATCTGTATAATTCCAAAAAAAAATCAAAAAGAATATAAAAAGACGAACTATAGAGTCTTCTTTCTAGAATTCCTCATCCACCTACCTTCCCTATGTATTAACCACATTCACTTGGTCTGTCCTTCTGACCCCACGTGTCTGGAACCTTGTCATGCTGTGGGGGCTTGCATGTTGCTGTGATACTGAACGCTATGTCACTGGTATTTCAGATACCAGCAGGGACACTCATGGTGGACAGGTTTCAGCTGCACTTCAGCCTTAAGACAGACTATGGAGAAGGACCAGACAGTCCACTCCTGAAACAATCAGCCATTGAAAACCTTTTGAATAGCAGAGAAGCACTGTCAAATATAGTGCTGGAAAGCATTCAAGAAATGACTGGAGAGGAGTTACCTCCTCAAAGTAGAGTTGATCTTAATGATGAGAATGGAGTAAAGCCCCTGGGGTGTCCTTTTGCTGATGTGGCACAACTCAAAATGAGAAGAAATACAGTGATTGAAACCTTGGGCTCAAACATAAAAAGATCATGTGTGTGGCATACTGTTAGGTAGTGTTTCATTTTGCTCTACCTGGGAATTCTATGAGTTGGATCCAACTCGATGGCACCTAATAACAAACAACATCCTTCTGGTATCTTCTTTCAGATTTTTCTATATCAGTGCATAGTCTTTCATTGTGTAAATGAAACATGCCATATTTCGTCAGCCCCTTACTAATGGGCATTTAGATTGTCTCTAATCTTTCTTTTGCTATTGCAAATAGTACTGCAATAAATATATCCCTCATGTAATGTGAAATAAATTTCTTGAACCACAGGGTCAAAGACTATATATAATTGTAATTTTGACAGATATCGACAAGTTTCCTCCAAAGGAAACTCATCGTTACCCATCAATGTATGAGAAAGCCTGTTTCTCTAAGGCCTTTACCAACACAGAGCATAATCAACCTTCTAAAATTTTGCTAAGATTAGGTAAAAAATGTACTGACATATTTTAATTTGTACTTGTTATTATCAATAAATTTTTTGCCATCTTTTCATACATAAAGTCATGTGCAAATTTTGTTTTGAAAACTTTCATTAATTTTTCTATTGGTATGCTGGTCTTTTTCTTATTAATGTATATAGTTTAGAGGGATGAACCTTTTATTTGTGGAATGAGTACAAAATTTCCCCAGTTTTTTGCTTGTCTTCTGAGCCTGCTAGAGATACTTCTTCCATGCAGAGTTTAATTTTTGGTAGTCTGATATATTAATCATTCTTATGGCTTTTGGATTTTGCACCATAATTCAAAAGCCTTTCTCATCTCTGAAGTTACAGAATAATTCTGTCATCTTTTCTTCTATTTTGGTTGTATTTTTATTTATTTTTATTTTCTTTTTGAGACAAATATTAGTTATATAACCCAGGCTGGATGCATACTCAAGATCTTCCTCCCTCAGCTTCCAAGTCTAGAGGATCCTGGGCATGTGCATAGAAGTGGTACTGGATTTAAGGTAATTCTATTTTTAATATTTTTGACCAACCATCATACTGGTTTCCACAGCAGCTCCACTATTTTACATTCCTATGTACAATGACAAATGTTCCCATTTTTCCCTTTCTCCACATTCTTTCCAGTACTTACTGTTTTTTCTTTTTCTTCCTTTATTTTTTCTTTTCCACATGAGCCATTCTAATGGGTATTTGTATTTCCCTAATAAGGAGTGATGTTGAGCATTTTTCATGTGCTTATATGCCTTCTGCATACATTCTTTTGAGAAGCATATATTTGAATCACTTGCCAATTTTTGAATTTCATTGCCTTTTTGTTATTGAGTTTTAAGAATTCTCTGTATGTTAGATCTTAACACCTTTTCAGATATATGATTTGCAAATATTTTCTCTCATTCTGTGGGTTGCCTTTTTACATTTCAGATATCATGTTGGTAGCATCTTTTGATGCACTTTCTTTTTTAATTTTAGGGAAGGCTATCTTTTGACCCATCTGTACTTGCCTGCAAACGCTCAGATTGTCCTTGAGGGTGTGTGTAAGAGCAAAAGAAGGACTATCACATCCCCTGTGAGTGGCAGAAACACCTGTGGTAAACAGAGCATTGCTCTTTCTAGTCTGAAGCACAGGTTCTCAAAGTCTGTGGGATTCAGAAGAGCATAGTTTTATTAGTGCCCCTCGTGATTCAGTGGGGCTGGCATTTAGCTCAGCTGGTAGAGCGCCGCTCTGCAGTCTCTGAGGTCCTGAGTTCCATTCCCAGCACCCCCCAAAATGAGAGAAGGACGTGGCAATCCACTCCCAAGGCAATCCCAAAACAATCAGCTATTGAAAACCACATGAGGGTCGCTATGAGTGGGACACAACCGATAGCACCTAACAACAACAACAACAACAACAAGTGATTCAGTATCCATAGTCCTCCGGGACTGAGAGTTTAATTTGTTGAATATTGAGACATGGAACCCTCTCTGGAGTGGACAGGATGAGGAACAGAAAGGGTATTTTAGGTGGTACTTCCAGTCAGTCCTAAACTGGACACACTGAGTTCAAAGTTCATTGGACAACACCATGGGATTTCTACATGATCTCTGCATTTATGGAGACCTTATGATTTATGAGATTCAGCCCTGAGTGTATCAAATGCATAATCTCATATAATCCTCACAATACTTCTGTGAGCTAGGTACCAGTGTTATCCCCTTTAAAAGATGAAGAACCCAAAATTAAATCATATTAACTCATTACCCAGCAAGCTACTTAGTGGAATAATTGTACTGTAAATTATTAAATTTAGGAATTACCCCTGCCTCCCAACTGGAATGTTTATCTAGCAGCAAGGTAGTTGGGTAAATAGAATTAGAGCTCAGATTTGTTGTTGTTGTTAGGTGCGGTTCAGTCATGTCCAACTCATAGCACTTAGAAACTGGAGGTATATATTATATATTTTACATATATATATATATATATATATATATATATATATATATGGGCTGGGATTTAGCTCAGTGGGTAGAGCGCTGCGCTACAGTCTCTGAGGCCCCGAGTTCAATTCCCAGCACCACAAAAATGGGAGAAGGACCTGGCAATCCACTCCCAAGGCAATCCCGAAACAGTCAGCCATTGAAAACCCTATGAGGGTCGCTATGAGTTGGATACCGACTCGACAGCACCTAACAACAAATATATATATATATATATATATATATGTATATATCATATGTATCCTATCAATTAATGATCTGAAAGCTGATAAGATCACAACACCCTCACTTCTACTCTCCGAAGAAGGTGGTCCGGAGATACTGGCATTGCAAAGTCAAAGGTAGACTTGGGGTGTATCGGATCCTCTTTGAAGGCTGGTTGCTATGCAGAGCAAGTTCTCTCAAGGATACCATTTGAGCAGGGTTTATCAGCTATAGTTTGTCGGTGAAACAGAATCAAGCATGCTGGTTCATTTTCAGCTGCTGAGTTCAAACACTTGCACAGACATCAGCATTCAGGGAGCTGTTCTAAATGGGATAGTGTCATCCCCAGAGAAAATCAGATCGACCAAGACCTGCTTTCTGCCAGCCACCCCCACAATGCAGATAAAGCTCAGAAATAATTGCTACCACATCATGGACTTAGAAATGCTTTTTCCTTAATAAAACCTCAGGAAAGCAGAGATTATCTTTCTTCTTCTTGTCCTTAAAATGATTTCCTGCGAAATTCTACTAAAATAACACTAAAAGATTTTCAAGGCTGTCTGCAAAAAGTGTTAAAAATAGGAAAACTGGAGGGGGGGAAGAAATTAAATAAAGTGAGATCACAATTCTGTAAACTCAGAGATGGAGAAAGAAGGAAGGAAAGAGGAAGAAAAGAACACATCAAAACGTTGACAGATCTTATGAGGTGATTAGGATTATGATTTTCTTCATATCCTTTCATATTTCACAAATTCTCAGCAGCATAAGTATGCCTTAAACTAATAAAAATGTGTCTTCTGAACCTAATTCTTCATTTCCTCCCGAATCTCCTCCCTGTATTTGTTTATGTACATATACTGTTTATATAAGTTGAATCAGTAGACTGGTATAGACTGTGTTTTGCCTTTTTCAGTTATTTCTATACAGTTATGTTGGATATTTTCCACATTTAACAGTGAGGTGAAATTTCACTGAGCTATATAAATACCAATTAATTTAACTTTCATCATGCCCTGGCCAGCGTTGATGGGTTCTATGAGAGCCCTTGATCCTTTGAAGCTTGCTGACATGATTTTCATGTCCTCTCTCAGACTTCTGTACCACAAGTAGTGTTATTTTTATTTCATTTAATACAAGCTTTTATCAGAGGACAGCACAATTCTTGGAACTACTCATAATTTCCTTTCTGCTTGGGCGACTCCGTGATTCAGAGTTTCATTTGTGGTTTTCCTTTAGCAACTGTGGAAGTGTATGAGTTGACTTCCTGTTTTCTAACTTTCCCTAAAGTCTTAGGTACTACTCCACTTCTGAATGTGCTTCACTCAAATTGCTTTATCCATATGTTTACAGCCCATTTTATTACATCTTACATAAGCCACCTGAGTCATTTGGGGAACTAAGTGAGGTATTTTTAACCAATAGGTAACATTTATTGGTGCCTCCCTGTGTGCAGGCACGATGTGAGGCCTGTGTCTGCACGATCTTATTTAAACCTCCCTGTGAGACCATGACACTCATAATTCCCATCTGGAGTTAAAGAAATGGACATGGAGAGATTAAACCGGGCTCTTGAGTTCAATCTTGCTTCAGAGCACATGCTTTGGATCACAACTTAAATAACATTCCTGTAATATTGCACGGTCTGATTGCCCACTAGTACACAAAACCTGGTACTAATTTTCTTCATCTTTTAACTTTAAAAGGTCTCTCTTTTGGAAAGCTTTAATGCTATTGGAAAAGGGGTGATGTTTCTCTTTCCACTCAGATGAGGGAAAGAAATGAACACACCAAGGGCGGAAACGATGTAATCCTTATACCGAGAGCTGAACCATGGACAGTTCATGGTTAGAAAAGTCCTCCCTGGGGAGAAGGCTGAGGGAGGAGCTCGCCGGAAGACTCCCTGTCCTTACAGAGCACCTCCTCTCACTGCTGCTGAGCACACACAGGAGCTTCAAGTCTGTGATCTCGTTTGTGCTGGGAAGCAACCTCTCCATTTTTGTAGAGGAAGAAACTGGCTGGGATCGAAGTGGCAGCTTGGTGAGGGGTTGACATTTGTGAAGAGCACAGCCAGCAATCAGACACAGCACCATGAAGCCCTCACTGTCTGCTTGTCCTGAGAGAGGAGCAATTCTGAGAAGGGTTGGGCCTGTTTGTCATAAGGTAGTAGGACCAGGGGCAGAGAAATTGATGCCCTTGCCCGTGGGCAGCTCAGATGGGGCTGCCACATGCTTCCTCTCACCCCACCGTTAACATCATAAATAGGTCTCCATTTCCCCAGGGGCTACAATGGTCAGGGCAGTACAGTGTCAGCCTTATGGGTTCTTCTAGACTATCTCTTCGAAGCTGCCACCTGGAGGAGTGCGTTTCCCACGTGTTGGGCTGGCTCAGGCTGCAGAAAGCACCTAGCACAGGTTGGGAGACACGGTCTGAACCTTGTGGTGGATGCTTGTGTGACCAACTACAAATAGACGCCTCTCCTCTGGAGAGTCCCCCACCCTCCTCTTGTAGAGACATGTGGTGTGTGTGTGTGGCGGGGGAGCCAGGTGTGGTGGTGCATGCCTGTGATGCCAGCATTCAGGAGGCTGAGGCAGGAGGATCGCAAAGGCTAGGCCAGCCTGGGCTACACAGTGAGACGCTGACTCAGAGATAGAGAGAGAGAGAGAGAGAGAGAGAGAGAGAGAGAGAGAGACAGACAGACAGACAGACAGAGACAGAGACAGAGACAGAGACAGAGAGAAAGAGAGAGAGAGAGAGAGCAGGCCAGGGGGCAGGTGGGGATGTGTCAGGAGCTCAGGTTCTGAACCTTCAGATTTTCTCCTTATAGTGATGGCTGAGGGCCGCCATAACTACTTCCCACAGTGTACTTGCTGGTTTACAAAAATAGGAACGTATTCCCTCATAGCTCTGGAGGCCCAAAGTCCAGGATCAGGGTGTCCATAGGGCCACATGTCTGCCAAGGACTCTAGGGAAAAATCCTTCCAACTGCTTCCAGCTGCTGGTGGCTCCAGGCCCCCTGGCTTGAGGCTGCCTCCCTCTAACCTCTGCCTCCATCTTGACACGGCCTCTTTCCTCTATACATCTCCGCTTCTCACAAGGACATGGTCATTGAATTTAGGGTCCACCCTAAACCCAGGATGATTTCATTTCGAGGTCCTTAGTCAATGACATCTTGAAAGCCCCACTTTCCACTCGGCCCACGCTCTGAGGTTCCAGGTGGCCTTGGACTTGATGGGTCCCCCATTCAGCCCACTGTGCCCACCTAGACTACAGTGGGGTTTCCCAATACCGCCTCCTGCCAGGGGCCCAACGTCAGCACTGCTAGGAAAGGCTGTCCCCAGGTGTCTGGCTACCTGGAGAAGAGGCCACACTGCCCAGGGCTCCATCTGGGCAGGTGCTGAGGGGGACAGGGTTTCATACTTGGGAGACACAGTGCCCAGGTACGTAGTGTGGACGCTTGAGAGAGAATCCCAGCCATGACTGAGGTGCTTGTCACCTGGCTGAGTTCCTGCGCCTTCTCTCCCCGCCGGCTCCCAGTCTTCTCTGGCTGGGTAGCCCTTGCTTCATGGTAGGAGCAACCATAAGCGCCTTCCCTACCGTTCCCTCCTGACTCTCCACATCCTCCCCTTGAGGTCGACATGCTCAGTGTCTCCATCACACAGACAGAGAGTAAAGAGTAAGTGACACTTGCCCGGGCACAGTGCTGGTGAGCTACAGACTTGGACTCAATATCTGCGCTAGGACATCTGCCCTGGACCATCATGCTACACAGCTTCTCATCCTAAAGTATATTCTCCTTATAAAAATCTTAAAAATCCAGATAAGGAATCATCCCTTCGACCACGTGCCAACGTCAGATCACCTCTGGCCAGGTCTACATGATTTGTTTGACATACATTTCACTCGTCCCAGACCTTTGTTACATGCATCTGCATATATTTATATGTCCACTCATAATTACACAGTTGCGTTCTGTGGGATGCTATCACATTATATGCAGTAGGTCAAAGTTTGGGTTCCAATTAATCAGTCTTTGAAGTGTTTCCCGTATCTGTAGGTGTCTTTTACCTTCATTCTCTTTGACTACTGGGAAGAACTCCATGGTTTCATGTTGCCCTTGTTTACTTTCTTGTGTATTTTCCTCTTGCTGGAGATTTCCTGGTCAGGGGACGGCTATTAGTCATACAGCTGTGTTAAATACCCTAATGCACTCTCTGCCCCCTTCTGCAAGTAATTGTCTGGGAATGACAGCCATAAGTAGAATTTCTAGGTCAATACCTTCATATTTTCTTAAAGAACTTTCATCTCTCATAATCAGTTGATTGATTGATTTGCTATTTTTTTTCTATTTTCTGCACGGCCTCTTCATGCAGAGTGTGGACTCTAGAGTGAACAGTACCTCACTTCATATCCTGGCTCTGGTACTTACCAGCTGTGCAGCCTTCTCCAAATTAAATAACCTCTCTGTGAAATCTCATCTCCTGGAATTCCTTTGAGAATTAGATACATTGACTTACAGAGAGTACTTGATACTGTTTCTGACACATAATAGGGTTCTGAGCAATATTAGATTTCTGACAAATATGGTTTCTTTTGTTACTCTTTCTTCTGCTTCCATGTTTTCTGGAGCTTAACATTCTCTGTCTTTCAGTCCTGGGGTTGGAGAAGTTCTCCACACCTTATATATTTGGCAGTATGAGGTGGTGATTAGGAGCTTAGCATCCCGGATTCACATTCCCTCCTTTCTAATGTTCAGCTGTGAGACCTCCTACAAGTTAACTCACCTCTCAGATTCCCTTTTCTCATTTATAAAATGCTGTTAAGTGTGGTTCCTCTTCTTAGGAGTGGGTCATAAAGGGTAGATGAAATATTCAGGCAAAGTACAGCATCTAGGAAGCATACAAGAAAAGTCTGAGCAAAGACAATGTTTCTAATCATCCTTGGTAAGAATGCCTGTGTGGTAAAAGCCCTGATTTCAGCCTATGAGAATTATAATCTAAGGAACTCCATAAGAGATTACCGTTCCATGAGAAACCAATACGTTTTCTGGGTCAGAGCATGAGTTGTGTGTGAAGAAAGAAGAGCATTTTCAGAGTGCATTCTCACTCACCTGCAAAGGCATCGCTGTCACTTTATCCAGCTACAAGCACATGGAAGACATTGCTTTCCTTCCAGGCAGATGAGGAAATCAAGGCTTTGGGAAGTCTTCAGGCTTGCCCGGCTTCCCACAGCACGTGGCCACACCAGTCCCTCTGCCCCAGCATCCCACTGAGGACCCCACGTTGGGCGCCCAGCATCACCTCCCTGAAAACACCTTGCTTTGGTGGCTAGAAGGCAGTCCTGGCAGGACTGACTCTGTGGAACACCTTGGGCAGAGATTTCTGGGCCTCGGTTTCTCCAGCCAAAAGCTTAAGAGACTGGGTTGCATAATCTCTCCATGCTTTTGGACATAAGTCAGTTTGGGTCCGATGCTAAATTTAACGACAACGAAGCAGAGATTTGCTGTATCATTCCAACCCTTCCCTCTTTTTGAGGTTAGCAGATGGGTAGAGAGTGTGTGCACTGCATCTTTGGGCTTTGTCCTACTTCTTTCTCTCTTCTCCCTCCCAGACCCATCTCTTGCCTCTTCTCAGTTTCTCTTGGACTCTTGCTATATCTCCACAGTCCTCTGTTTATCCTCCATGCCTGGCCCCACGTGCCTGCCAGTTCCTCGTGCTGTGGGGCTTGCCTGTTGCTGTGATGCTGAAAGCTATGCCACAGGTACTTCAGAGACCAGCAGGGCCATCCATGGTGGACAGGTTTCAGCTGAGCTTCCAGACTAAGACAGACTAGGGAGAAGGACCTGGCAGCCCACTCCCAAAACAATTAGCCATTGAAAACCCTAGGAATAGCAGGAAAGCACTGCCAAGTATAATGCTGGAAAATGAGCCCCCAGGCTGGAAGGCATTCAAGAAATGACTGGGGAAAAGTTGCCTCTTCAAAGTAGAGTTGATCTTAATGATGGGAATGGAGTTAAGCCCCTGGAACTTCCTTTTGCTGAGGTGGCATGACTCAAAATGAGAAGAAACATAGTTGTCTGCAACAATGGCTCAAACATAAAAAGATCATATGCATGGCACTGTGTTGGGTAGTTCATTCTGCTGTGCTTAGGGGCTCCACAAGTGAGATCCGAGTCATGGCATCTAACAACAAGATCCCTGTGCCTAACTTCTTCCCTGTGTCTGTCTTCTCTCTTTTCTTCATTTACTCTTGCTTTTTCTTTCCTTTACACTATGTCTTACTGTCTCTCTTGGTACCTATTCCTCCCCTTCTTCCTCTCTCTCCCTCCCTCATATATTTCCCAGCTCTCTGCCTCTCTCTGTCTCTATCTTACAACATTGCTCAGCATTTTCACAGTTAAAAAATAAATATGAACCATCAATCTTTTTTCCCAATTCACAGTGAATATTATGGGTAGAAATCAACGCAAATTAAACCAGCAACAGCTAAAAGCACACAGGATGGAATTTGTTATTGACTAAAAGTCCACAGATGACTGGAATCTTCTTGGCTAATTTTGCATCTCTGCATGGTTTTGACCCAGGAGAATTGGTCTTGGTGGAAATAATAACTACAAGAGAAAACTCAAAATAGCAGAAGTTATACATTAGTCAAATTTTTTGTGGTCCAAATGCTAATCAATGAATCAAATCTTTATAGAATTGACTCCAGTGAAAATAGTTTCCAAAAAAAAATGGAAACAATTTAACTATGCTATGTAAGACATCAATCTAGGAATTAAATTAGCTTAATGGAGTTTGCTCTGGAAAATGCTTCCTTGGTAAAAATTAATCAGTGTCAGTATAATTCTTATTTTAAAGTTTGTGTTCACAAACTCAGAGTTGAAATGTGAGTCTAAGACACTTTCCTGAAGCCACTTTTGGGGCATTCTGGGGAGGTGACACATGCAGTCTCTGTACAGGTCGATTGTCTCTTTCCCAAGCTGACACAGCCAAAGGTTGTCATGCCTCAGTGGTACCTTCTGGGGACCGTGAATGCCCTTCTGCCACCAACAGCCTTGTGAGTCAGGACTGCCGAAGACCCCCACATCACTGCTTCTCTGCAGAGTTACCATCCTGGCCAAACAATCCCCTGAATCTCACCAAGATCTGCAACCCCCAGACGCCTGCACTTCCATTGTATCCACCCAGCAGTCAGCCCTGCAGGACAGGTAATATCTCCCCATGTTCCAGATGAGAAAACCAAAGCTCAGAGCAGTCCCCTGACTGGGCCTCATGCGTTGAGCTGGTGAAGATGGATCTGCACACGTCATGCTATTCCACAGTGGCCTAAAGATGCCCACTGCCCCTAGGGGCTCATCTGTTTCTCTTCCTAGCAAGGCTTTGGCATGACCTAAAAATAGATTCAGCTATAATCAAAGAGATGTTTCCTTTCCAGTAACGCTTGAGACTAGACCTCCGGCACATGTGCGCACACATACGCACGTAAACACGAGCGCTCTGGTTTCATTAATTCATCAGAACAAGCCAATGCCTTATTAAAGCCTTCTTGAATGTTAATGAATGAATAATTAACTTTAACTATATAATTAGCCTTTAAATGTGCTGAGACCCCCAGAGAGCATCTGAAAACTCGAGTAAGGAGATGATAAACCCAAACCGGAAACTTTTGATTAGGAAATGTCAGGCCACTTGACAATACACGCTCCTGCCCCCAAAGGGGCCATTCCTTGGTGATGAGACATAGCTTTCCCTTGCTTAAAGGGAATCTGGCTTGCCAAACAAATGGTCTTGGGGCTAGGCGTGCCCTTTCAAGGACATCGCTAAGGATGCAAGAGAGGCAGACCTATTCGAGTAACAAGGTCAGATCCAGGCACTCCAGAGAGCTGGAGCAGCTCTTCAGGGCCATCAAGAGGTCCAGCAGGAAGCCAGAGGCTCAAGTAGTGTGAGGCGCCTGTTGTGGCGCTCCTTGCGTTGCTGCTTTGCAAACGGCACCCTCCCATTCTGCATTGTTATCATTTCTGATCACTTGTGTTCCTTGAGGACCACCAGCGACAGAGAGGGTGTCGGCACATGCACAGCCTCTGTGATGTGTGGGTGGGGGCTGGGGTGTCACGTGGCCAGCGTACATGGCACGTTGTTCCGCTGGCTTCCATGTGGGGAAGCAGGGGTGTCGTTTTATTTGTCACAGAGGTGGGGAGGAGGCATCGCCCTTGTGTAGGGAGTAGAAGGGAGGGGGTGGCGTTGGCCTCGGGGTGCATGGCACGGGCTCTGTCCCCACCCCAGGCAGACCCCGACCTTTGAACTTCCTCAGTGAGAGAAGCACCTAGTGGGGAAGGCGAGAGAATGTCCTCGTGAAGAAGCCGGGGGAGAAAATGTCCATCAGAGGAAGTGCGCCCCACCTGTGCGTCTTCCTGAGTTAAGCCGCCCGGTGAAGGCTGAGGGCTGTGGCCCCCCACCTGTGCGCCCTCAGCCTTCACTCAGTGGCTTAGCTGGGAGGACGTGTCCCTCCAGTGCAGGCCTTTGGTCCGTGTTCTCCAGAGCCCAGCACTGCCAATTCCCAAGCCACAGCCTCATCCATCACTCTGTCCCCAGCACGCACAGCTCCAATACCCTGAATACTCTGGGCCCAAGGTGGGCTCAGCTGCGGGTGGGCTTTTCCTCTTTGTCACTCAATGCCTCCCCAAGAAACTGTGGCCATCAGTACCAAGCAGTACCCCCAGAGGAACAGAGTAGGATGTGTTGGGGGGGCGGGAGGAGTGTTCCATGGAAGGCACTCTAGATCCTCACAGGTTGGGTGTCTGGTTGGCAGGAGACAGAGGTAGAACACCCTGCCAGATCTCTTTAGACCCTGGCTGCTCAGTTTCCTTCCTGCCTCACCTTTCACAATATTTGGCTCGATGTATAGCTGTAACACCTC
This sequence comes from Pedetes capensis, assembly GCA_007922755.1. Taxonomy (NCBI): domain Eukaryota; kingdom Metazoa; phylum Chordata; class Mammalia; order Rodentia; family Pedetidae; genus Pedetes; species Pedetes capensis. The sequence continues at coordinate 150,615 of VMDO01002542.1, forward strand.
ATGTGAATTTCCTAAGTACTACACAGGACTGCCTCGATTTTGTCCTATGCCGTAAGGACAACCTTACTTGGTCATAGTGGTTACACCTATGGCCTTTGGCATCAGCTTAAGTTCATCCAAAGGCAGCTTTGGACATTTCCAGGCTGGGCGATGGAGTGGAGTCTTTTTATCGTGCAACTATTACGTCACCTTCGCTTACCCATTCATCAACTTACGTGTTTTACAGAACCGTATTTCCCGTGTCTTGATACACTTGCAATATATATTTTGAGATTTTCCTCTCCCTCTTTTCCCTTCTACTTTATTTCCACTCCCCTTTCCCCCTTTTAACACTCAAGGCCTCAGTTTCCCCATCAGACAATCAGGAGCACAGACAATAAGAGCTTACAACCATCCCTGCCACTTAGAGGGGAGAGATGACATGAGGTAACGCAGGTAAAGTGTTCAGGCCTGGGTTTATCACCAAGAATGCATAAAACATATGAGTCTCTCTGCCGTAGACCCTGAATCTGATTGAGCGCATTTGTGTGTTTGGAGAATTTGTTATGTGCCGGCCAGTGCACACGCACTTTCCTTACATAACACCGCGCTTTATTCCCCACAGCCTCTGAGGGCAGACACTGTCAGCTCCGCTTTGCAGAGAGAAAACCAAGCCTCAGAAATCCAGGTACTCTGCCCAAAGTCCCTGACTTAACAGAGCTCGCTTTCCAGTGCGTCAGCAATTTTTAAATTTTTTTTTCACTTGGAGACAGATCAAAAGCCAACCTTTTGGGGTCAGAGCAAAGAGAGGACCCCCGAGCCCCACTCCCTCCACCTTCCCTGTGCCCTCCACGAGATGCCTGGGGCTGTGCTGTCCACTACAGTAGCCCCAGCAGCGTGTGGCCATTGTTATTGGAGTCTAAACTAGTGAAATGGAGCAAAATTAAAATCGCATTCCTGAGCTGCACGATGCTTCAAGGGCTCTCTACCCACATTGGATGGTGTAGATGTAGAATGCTCGTGTCACCGTACAAAGTTCCTCTGGACAGTGCTGTCCTAGAGGGTTTGTAGTGTCGATTTTGGAAATCTTGCTAATGAGCCCCAGGTTGCCTTGTTGTTGTCGTTGTTGTCAGGTGCCGTCAAGTCAGTATCCAACTTATAGTAACCCTACGTGCAACAGGTGAGACAGTATTCTGAGATGTGATGGGATTGGCTGCCACAGTGGTACAGCTGCAGGTGCAGGTTGCCTTAGCCTCTCAGAAATTTGCTCACAGAGAAAGCAGGAAAATAACAACAATAATGGTATCTCCCTACTAGGTAGCTATGAGACCCCAGTGGGAAGATGTATGTAAAGTGCTGGGTAATGTTTTATAAAACCCCCAGCATCCTATGACCCTCTTCATGAGAGGGGGCTATGTGAACCCCAGGATGTTTTTAACACCTATGTATCTGCGGCCACTGTGTCCAGACCCCAGCTCCATGGAATCACTGAGGAGAGAGACCTAGTTTCCCCATTCTTGTGCTATCGCATGCTACCATCCTTGTGGCTCTGACACAGAGAGTCAGGCCGGGAGGGCAGGTCCTCCTGTGGCCCTTGGTGGCCACAGCCCTGAGGACACATGCACCAGCCCACCCCAGGCACCCAGGATGTAATTGCTTTGGTCAGAATCAACCGTGTCTTTTGCAATTAATTATCCTGCATCGGATTTGACAGTATCATGCTTTTGCAAACTTTGTTCCCAGAGAAAATCTTTTCTTCTTTCCACTCATCTGGCTGTTCATTACTCAGCAGAACATTTGTCATGAAATATGGTACTAATTTGCAGAAATCTGTGCCTCTCCCTAAAAATACCAGTTTAAACTGCTGTTGGACAGCTTTCCCACCGTTGGCAGGTACGTCTTTAGGCTTCCATCCTGGCATTTTGGCAGGGTGGGGTGGGTTAACTGGGTAGGCGAAGGTTTCATCCCGTGAATACTAACAAATCGCTTACAGTTTGATTGCTCTGTGCTCACACATGGCCATGTATATGCACTTATGGTTATTTTCTGACGAATGGAGTCCGTTTTCAGAGACTTAGCAAGTCTTCATAAAACCAAGGTTCTCAGTATCTCCATGGCAACCCTGGTATATGAAGTATTGGCGTGGCAACCACTTTAGCTTTGTCAAGGGGAGACACACCATCCACAGCCTTTAGTCTCCAGGACACGTGTTATCCAGAGTCTCAGTTTTCCTTGCTGATAGCCACTCTGTTGATAGCCAGAAAATGGGGATCTTGGCTAATTGAATGGTTGTTGTTGTTGTTGTTGTTGTTGTTGTTGTTAGATGCCATCAAGTTGGTATCTGACTCATAACGACCCTACGTACAACAAGTGAAGCACTATTGTCAGTGCTTCTCTGCTGTGTGTAGGGTTTTCAATGGCAGATTGTTTTTTGGGAGTGGGTTGTCAGGTCCGTCTCCCAAGCCTACAGCACCTGGTGTTCCCAGGCGGTCTCCCATCCAAGGATTAACCAGGCCTGACCCTGCTTAGCTTCTGAGATCTGACGGGATCGGATGCCACAGGGCTACAGCTGCAGGCTATCAAATGGTAGACGGCCCCAACTGGACAAATACATCAGCAGGATGCTATGACCACTTCATTTCATGGATCAGCAACCAGCAACCCAAAGGAGGAAATGCCTGTCTTGAGGCCACACCATCATCTATGCCCAGCCTGGAGCTCAGACCTTTTCTACCGACCCCTCCAGTGTCCCTATCCCACATTCCGAATGGCTTTCCACCTGTCCTGTGGGCTTTCCATCCCATATTTCTACAAGACTGCTGGTTCTCTAGCAGCCCTTCTTCCCCTTTGCCAGTCAGTTCTGGAATGCCCTCACCTTTGGCCAGGCCCAGGTCTCTTCTGCTGCTGCTTGCACGGTCTGATCCCCTTTGAATACTCTCAGAGTTTAATGCCAAGTCTCTGATCCTTTGTCCTTGGGATAAAATCTTCAGAGTCTTTTTATGGGCGAGACATGCCCTTTAGTTTTGATCCACCTGTAGCTGTTACAAAACCAAAACATAACTGCCAACAACAACAAAAAAAATTGAAAATGACGAACACAGCTGTAAACCTTCCAAATACTTTCATTCCCATAGGGAGCTTTTTAGCAGCTGTCTCTGAAAGGATGTGACATTTTACATCCTCTCCCGGCCACTTTTATTTTTGTTTGCTTCACTGCTTTATGTTTTTGTGTTAAAGAAAGAAAGACAATAAAGCTGAGAATGTGGCAGGAAGTTGAGTAATCTCTAATTTGAGTTGCCTACTTATTTTAGAGTTGAGATATATCCATCGCCTGGTTTGGGAATAATTGGTTCAGCCTTGTAAATAAGTTTAAAATTTGGAAACAATGTGCGCAGTCACTAAGGGGGTTCCAGGCAGTGGTTAGGCAGAGCCTTACCATGAACAAGATTACACTTTGCTTGCCTTTTGGGAAATGCTGAGGGTGTGGGGGCACTCGGGACTTCTCAAGTGATGACAGAGTTCCAAGTTTTGAGCTGCATGATGATTTCAAAGGTGCATCTGTATGTGAGCATTTCTGAGCACTTTATTCCTAGGTCATACCTCAATGAAAAGGCCTATATCAACCGCAAATGAGCTGAAGGAAAGGACTATATCGGAAAAGAGGGAAAGTACCATCTTCATTGACAGGGAAATACCAGAGATGGCAAAAAAATTTATACACATTTTAAGAGATGTCATCTACATCTTACCCTTCAAAGTTGATTTACAGTAGCAACATGTAGTATGATGTTTGCTTAAAAGGTAGTATTAATCAAATGAGTGCTACCACCACCATGGGACAGGCAGGCAGGAATCAAAGGAAATGACAAAAGCACAGATATCATTTGGGGAGTTCAAGATCATTTTGAAGTGGTATGTGAAAGCTGGGGGCTGGGATTTAGCACAGTTGGTAGAGCACTGCTCTGCAGTCTCTGAGGTCCTAGGTTCAATTCCCAGCACCACAAAAATGGGAGAAGGACTTGGCAATCCACTCCCAAGGCAATCCCAAAACAATTGGCCATTGAAAACCCTCTAAGGGTCACTATGAGTTGGACATGACTCCATGGCACCTAACAACAACAACAATGTGAAAGCTGAGAACGTGTGGAGACACCATGACAGCGGAGGGGAGGGTATGCAACAGAACTCCCAGTGCACCTAACAATTGCATGCATTCGTGGTCAGTTTGAGGTGCGGGCTACTAACTGTGCTGTAAGCCAGGCAAGATCAGAGAGGCCTCGCACAGCAGCAAGTCCCACTTCTTCTGCTATGGTAGGGGAATAGTTTGCCACTTGCCATGGAAGTCTACCAGACAACATACCTGCGAGACAGAAGTTAGCAGAACAAGGATATGATGCATTCTTAAAACAGCAAAATGGATCATTTTCATCCCAAGATCATCACATGTTCTGAATGAGGATGACCCTGATCAAAGGCTGCACTGGTCTGTGTCATCAGAAGTGTCTGGACGCTGATGGTAACCACTTTATGCACCTCTTGTAATTGCGGAAGTCAAACGTGACTTGTGTCATCTTCTGTTATCAATACATAGTGGGTGTTAAAATTTTATACAGTCTTTTCCTTTCTTAAAATGTGTATATTTTTTGCATCTTCTGTATATTTATTCTGTATGAAATGTTAAAAGAAAGCAATTTGGATATAGTTTGGTATAATCCTATTTGGAGTATTAAAAGAAGGGTCAACAAATGATAGCCCATGGGCTAATCTGTTTTCCTAAATAGTATTATATTGGAACAGAACTGAGTTCATTGGCATAGGTACCCTCTGTGGCTGCTTTGGTGCTGTGTGTTAATTTGCTTGACCACCATAACAAAGTAGCACAAACTGAGTAGGGTAAAGAAAAGAAATTTGCTGTCTTACAGTTCTGGAGACTGGAACTCTGAGATCAGGGTATTGGGAGGGCAATGTTGCCTTTAAGAAGGAGAGGGAAAGGTCTTGTCTTGGCTTCTCTGCTGGCTTCTTGTAGTTCCCAGGCTTGTACCACGTAATTCCAGTCTTCCCTAATGTTCTCCGTGTGTGTGTGTGTGTGTGTGTGTGTGTGTGTGTGTGTGATGTCCAGATTTCCCTTTTTTATAAGGGCACTAGTCATGTTGGATTGGGGGCTCACCCTACTCCAGTTTGACCTCATCTTCACCAGTTACATCTGAGGTGGTCCTGTCTCCAAATGAGAGCACATGCTGGGGGTTAGGACTTCAATATACAATTCTTTTCTTCTTTCCTTCCTTCCTTCCTTCCTTCCTTCCATTCTTCCCTCTCTCTCTCCTTCCCTCTCTCCCTTCTTCCCTCTGTCCTTCCTTCCCTCCTTTCCTTCCTTCTCTCCCTTCCTTCCTTCCTTTCATCCATCCTTCCTTCCACCCTCCTTCCCTTTCTCCCTCTCTCCCTCTGTCCTTCCTTCCCTCCTTTCCTTCCTTCTCTCCCTTCCCTCCTTTCCTTCCTTCTTTTCTTCTTTTGCAGGGAGAGAGAGGGTGAGAATTTGGCCCCTGACACCCAATCATAGCCCATAGCAGAGTGACAACAAGATGGTATGGCTCACAAAACCTAAACTGTTTCTCTTCTCTTTACATTAAATATTTGCTAACACATTGTGTGTGTGTGTGTGTGTGTGTGTGTGTGTGTGAACAGGTATAAAAACCTTTGAAGGCTACTCACAAATCTGTTAACAGGAGTTGTTTCTGAGTTATAAAATTATGGCTAATAAGCTGCACACTATGGCATCCTCCTCGCATCCCAGTAACTTGGGAGGTGGAGGCAGGAGGATCAAGTGTTCAAGGCCAGAGGAGAATGATGGGTTATAAAATTGTATAGCCTATTTATTAGTTATATTTAAAACATTAATTTTCATCTTATTCTTAGTACTTATCTTTATTATCTAGGTTATAAAAATATTATTATATAATAATTTTGGTAACATAAATAAACAGGAACTGTATTTCCTTGGGGAGGGGAAGACATGATTTCTGTCAGATTTCTGTCCCCTTCCTGTGCACTGCCACGGAATTCTCTCGTCCCTTTGTGGGGCATGGTGCTCCCATGCAAGCTTTCCTAAACAGGCCACTGTTCCCCACGGCTGGGAAGGGCTCAGGACAAACACTTACCAAGCAGCCCACCTGCCTGTTTACTCGCTTGGCTAGATGGGTTTTTCATGTCTTTATTTAGCTGCCTCTTGTAAGTGGGAAAGAAAAGGTTCCGGCTTTTATCTCCTCATTAAAAATAGATCCCTTTATGATGAGGGAATAGAGAAGGCATGAGTCACCGTGCCCAGCATGGGAAACTCGGGGTCTGGCCTGGGAAGTGGGGCCCTGAGGTGGGGTGCAGCCGCCTCATGATTCTCTGGTCTCTTGTCATTTCAGGAAGTTGGACGCTTTCATCTATGATGCCGCGGTCTTGAATTACAAGGCTGGGAGGGATGAAGGCTGCAAGCTGGTGACCATCGGGAGTGGGTACATCTTCGCCACCACTGGCTATGGAATTGCTCTCCAGAAGGGTTCCCCTTGGAAGAGGCAGATTGACCTGGCTCTGCTCCAGTTTGTGGGTGATGGTAAGACCCCAAGGACCCCCTACTTTAGGGGACCTACAATCCTCTCACACTCTCCATTTTCTAATTGGTTTGCCAGTGGATCTTTATATAGGATTGCTCACAGAAAGTATCTATTAAGTGCTTATCCCATAACAGATGGTTCCTTGTTATTGTTAGGTGCCATCGAGTCAGGTCCAACTCATAGTCACCCTATGTACAACACATGAAACCCTCCCTGACACTGTGCCATGCCTAACACTACTGTCAGTTCTTCTCTGCTATTCGTAGGGTTTTCAATGTCTGATTATTTTGGGGGAGTGGGCTGCCAGGTCCTTCTCCTAGATGGTTCCTTAGGTTGCTTAAGCCAGAAGCAAACTATAGACAACTACACTCTTAAAAGTAAAAATAAAAATCTTTAATCTAAGTTATGAATTTAGGGAAAAGTTGAAAAAGTAGGTACCAGGGCAGTCCCGGTGTCTTAACAGTGGGATTCCATAGGTCCTCTCTCTGGAGAGGTGCTTCGAGGTGGGAGAGGGGCAGTTCTGCCCCCCAAGGGACATTCAGCAAGGGCTGGAGATATTTTTAGTGGTCACAGCTATGAGGCTGTTTTTTTCTAGCCTCTAATGGGTAAGAGGTTAGGGGAGAAGGATGTTAGCCATGCCTAGGCCAGCTCCCTACACCTCAAAACATAGATGATGTGACGCGACATGTTAGTAGTGCCAGGTTGAGAAGGGCTGCTATAGAGCGTCACGTAACGAGGCTGCCTGTGTTGTCAGTGTTCCATCCCCTGATATAAACAACGGGAAAGGAAGGAAGATGGATTTTGGCTCATGATTTCAGAGGCTTCCAGTTGTTTGGCTTGGTTGCTTTTAGGCCTATGGTGCATTATGAAGGAAGCAGGTGGCAGAGGAAAGCGACTCAGCTTACAGAGACCAGGCAGGAGGGGGGTGGGCTGGGGACACCATATACCTTCAAGGGCAGCCCCCAGCGACCCACTTCTTCCAGGGAGGCCTCTGCTTCTAAAGCATCTGTCCCCTCCCATGAAGTGGCCCACTGAGGTATAAATCCATAAATAGATTAATCTATTTGAGGTCAGAGCCCTAATGGCCCAATAACTGCCCAAAGGCCCCACCTCTGAAGGCTGCTACATTAGGAACCAAGCTGTCCCATAAGAACTTTCAGGGACCGTTTAAGATCTGAACCATAGTACTACCCAAGTCCTGATCTCTGTTCTCAAAATTCTAAATTTAAATTCCACAGGAAGGATTTCTCATGGGTTTGTGCCACATACTCCTTTCTGAACCCATCAGCAGTGACTAAGGGGTGGAACCATGTTATACTAACATGGCAGCTCCTGTTATTATCCTATGGAGGAACAAAGGAGAACCATGTTGTAGTAACATGACGACCCCAATTGTCATCCTATGGAGAAACAAGGGAGAACCATACTGTACTAACGTGGCAACTCCCATTATCATCCTATGGAGGAACAAAGGGGAACCATGTTGTACTTACATGGTGATTCCCATTATTATCCTATGGAGGAACAATGAAGAACTATACTGTATCCCATTATCATCCTATGGAAGACCCAAGGAGAAGCAGTCTCTAAAAAAGGGGGACTGGGCAGAAATCCCATGATTTCTCACTACAGTTCACCCTTTCACTGCCTAACATGAAAAACAACTGCAGTTTCCACCCTCTTGGTGTTTACAGTCCATTGGGATTATGGCATTTATAGAGCTGCCTGGGTCTCTCAAGGCATTTCTTTCTGCCTGCCTTTCTCCACTTTATAGCGGGTGATCTCAACACAGCCCAGAGTTCTCTGACAAGGCTTTTAGAGTCCTGCCCTGTGAGCCATAGTTTCTTCTTGAACTGTGAACCCTGAGACAAGGAAAGCAAAGTCAGCACAGAGACCAGGTTAGCACTGGAGATTTGCTCAGTGTGAGGAAGGTACAAAACGTCAGGGAATAGGCAAATGCCCCGTTCAAGAAGGGGAAGGCTATATTCAGAGGTATTATGCAACATGCTATCCTGTTTAGACCTGAGAGAGAAAAGCATAGCAACCACTATAGGTGAATGCACTACTGAAACAGGCAGAGGTTAGTGCATAGGGTTGGGTGTGAATTTCAATGGAGTGTGGAATTCCTTGCAGTTTTCTTTCTTTTTTTTAGTATTAACTTGCAGAGTTAAACCCTCAATTCTCACAGTGCCACCGAGCATTCTAAAATGTGTTTTATATTTAACTCAAGTAATGACAGCTCAATTCTCAGAATTCCCCATTGGGCATCTGTACCTTCCTCAGATCACTGGTCATGTTCTCTGCTATGTAATTGTGATTCGTGGCTGTGTTGGTCAGCTATTGCTGTGAAGTCTTAGAGGTACACAGCAATAAATATTTATGTGCTTGTGGGAGCCAAGGTGGAGTGGAGACACCCGGGCTCAGGCTGGGGGCCTTTAGTGGCTCTAATTCCTACCACAAGCCGATGTGCCACCTGTGTAACCTCTGTCCCTGGTGTGTTTGTTCTGAGTCTGCAGCTGGCAGGCCCTCGTTACCTGGGGGAAGTTACTTCCTGGGCTCTGTCAGAGGCCGGGAAAGAATACCTCATGGTGCATGCTCATTTCAAGTCTCTGCTTTGTTGCATTCATGTCTGGTAACATCCTCTCCAAAGCAAGGCAGATGGGCAAACCCAAGGCCCAGCAAGGGGAAGTATGCTCTTTCATGGGAGAGTTTCAGGTGGATTACAAGGGGCATGCGCCCTGAGAAGGCACTGAAAACTTGGGGTTCACTGGTGCATCTATTGCAGGAATGCTGAAGTGCCTCCAGGAGGGTGAATGTTTCTATAAGTGGGACTCTTGTTTCCCACATGACATAGCACAGAACCCTGGATGTAACAGGATAGTGGCCAATGAGGGATCAAGTGAATAGATACATGTATGGATGAATGCTTGGTGTTGGGGTCTATCTCGGTGTACTAGCATGGCGACCCCAATTATCATCCTATGGAGGAACAAAGGAGAACCATGTTGTACTAGCATGGCAACTCCCATTATTATCCTATGGAGGAACAAAGGAGAACCATATTGTACTAACATGGTGACTCCCATGATCCTCCTATGGACGAACAAAGGAGAACCATGTTGTACTAACATGGCGACTCCCATTATTAGCCTATGGATTTATGCGCGATAGGTATCTGTCAAAGGAGCGAGTCCTAACTACAGCCCTATCCACCGCCATTGTCACTTTGCAGCATCTGTCATGAAACAGGGAGCAGGAGAGGTCCATCCCCATGCTTGCTACTCTGCACACATTCTTAATCTTTGCAACAAACTCATGAGGTTAAATATTACTGATTCCCATTTTATAGAGGAGAAAACTGAGGTTCAGGAGACCAGTGAATTCCCTTCCTAGTCAGTGGCAGTGTCTCTGCTTCGGGGACCTTATTCTGGAAAGGAATCAGAGGCAAACTCCTGTTTCATTTGCTTTTCTAGGATGTCTATCAAAATTGATTCCTCACTTGAGATTTAGAGACCTTTCGGGAAGGAGGGATTTAGCGCCTCGCTGCACTGTCCCTTTTGCAAATTCTTCTCTGAAAGGGACGGTCTCTCTTAGCCTCAGATACTCATGTGTAAATGGGTACAAGCAGATGTACCTGGTCAGATTGAAGAGTTCAAATGGGAGAATACGTGTAAAGAGCTCAGTTTAGCACAGAACCTGCCGTGTAGAAATGGCTCAGTCACCTAAGCTGTCCCTTTCATCATCACGACTACCAGCATCATTACCACCACATAACCACCACCACCACCACCACCATCAGAATCACTACCCCCATCCTCCCCAGCACTATCACGATCGTCACCATCACCACCAGCACTGGCATCATAATCACCATCGCCATCATCGTTAGCACCGTCACCACGACCACCCTTATCGCTTCCATCACCACCATGATAACCACCATCACCGCTGTCTTCCTCCTCCTGCTAACCTTCCTCTTCTTCCCCATGAGCATCATCGCTGCGCATGCACAACCCTCGAATTCCACACAGCTCACTTAGTGCCATGCTGACAATAATATAGTCAATTTGTATCATGGAATTTGTATCATGGAAATAGCACTCGTGGTGTCAAACAAAAACCATCTTCTTTGTGGCATCTCGCAGGCGCTTACTTACAGAGCACTCCGTTCTTAGGGATACTTTATGTCCTGCCTCATTGCTTTGCTGGTCCCACTGTTAGGGTTGGGAAACGTGTGTTTTCAGCTTCATCTTTAGAGGCCATCTGGAGGCAAAAACGTGGAAAAGCAAATGACGTTGCTCCAGGGGGCATCTTAAGATAATCTTCCCAGAAAGCCATGTCCAATTCCGCCTGTCTCTCTAGGAGTAAATACATGAATTAACACAGCTGCATAAATATTTCACTTATCTTATGCAGCTTCAGCAGGATTAATTATGCTCTAAAATTAGACCTGTAAAGAGCACAGTGCCAGAGCAGAATGTAATTATTATTCGTCTTTTAGAATGGAGTGTTTATCTCTTGTTAGAGAGTAGCTTCAGTGGATGATTACGAGTTTAATGAGTGTCAAAAGTATTTAAAAAATTCCTAATAGGCTGTGTAAATATAACCTTTGAGTGGAGTATTTGGGTATTGGGGGAGCCTCTGACGTGAAGTTGACCAGGCATTTCCCTAATCTGCTGTGAGGGACACACTGTTGTTATTGTTGTTAGACATTGTCAGTTGGGTCCAACTTGTAGCCACCCTATGTACAACAGAATGAAACCCTCCCTGACACTGTGCCATGCCCAGCACTATGTCAGTGCTTCTCTGAGATGGCTGATAGTTGTTTTGGGAGTGGGCTGCCAGGTCCTTCTCCCATTTTTGCAGTGCTGGGGATTAAGCCTGGGTCCTCAGGGAGTATAGAGCAGTGTTCTACCAACTGAGCTAAACCCCAGCCTGTAGTCCATGGGAGCCTCAGTAATTTACTCATCCGGCAACCAGCAAATCCCTGTGACATCTGATCTCTTCCTGGCACCTACAAGATGGCACCAGTGGGAACGCAAAAACTTCATGAGCCTGGGACAAAGAATGACGTTTGTGGCTTCACAGTGGAGGCGAACAAGGGCTCCCTTAGGCCCCGACTATCACATGGATTTTGTGACTTTTTTTTGACATGATTCTGGGACTTGAAGAGGCAGATCTTGAAGGTAGATCGTAGAGGTCAAAACTCTTCTGGCATACGAGGTCCAGCAAAAAGACATCAAGGGGAATGAGATTGTATAATTCTATCATTCAGAAACAAATGATGCTGAGGACATGGAAGAGTCTGGTTTCTGAGCCCCTACATTGTGGTCTGGCATCATGCCAGTTACCTCACATGGGCTATACCAGTTAATGTCTTATATAAGATTTTGGAGTAGATCTTATTACATCCATTTTGCAAGGTGGGAAAAATGAGGATCCATCTGGCTCAGTAAACCACAGCCGGGCTTCGCAAACGAACATGAGCAGGAGTCACCTGGGAATCTTACTCAAAACAAATATTTTGTTTCAGTAGTTCTAGCGGAGAAGCTTGAGATGGCGCACTTGTAACACGCTCCCAGAAGACATGGCTGGTCTGTGAACGACACCCTGTATAGTGTACTTCAGATGTAAAGATTGAATAAAGCTCATCTTATTCTAATTGCAACCATCTTCCCATTAAACCACACGGGTCACAGGTAGCCAGGTCACCTTACCTTCAAGTAATATTTTTAACATTGATAAATCAGCATTTAGTTTTCCTTTCTTGCAATTTTTACTTTGCTCAGTTTTCATGATGAGGACTTAGTTTTAAAACCTAAAATACATTATTTGTTCCCAGGACCTAGTCCAAGTTCATTGAACAAATGAAACTAAATGTACTAATTATTATATTAATATACTATCATATATTTTTACAAAGTGTTTATATGGTATATTCCACTGCACTTATATCATATTTAGGTATATACAATAGAAATAAGGGAGAGGGACCTGGCAACCCGCTCCCAAAAACCAATCAGCCAATGAAGAGCAGAGAAGCACTGATAATAGTGTTTCGCCTGTTGTATGTAGAGTCACTATGAGTCAGATACTGACTCGACAGCACCTAACAACAACAACAACAACAATAGAAATAATGGGTGAAATATTTGAAAGATCTGATGAATATCTCTTATATTTACCGGGTTACCAACTCAACCAATTTTACCATGACTCTCCCAGTTTTGAAACTAGTGAGTGGCACCACTTTTATAATATTTGAGTATATATGATAGCTGTCATAGATGAAATACCATATAGTCTTGAATCTAGTCTGTACCTATTCAACAGTTTTAGAGGGCTAAAAAATTAGACACGGATTAGAATCGCATGTGGGGTAGATTTGCCATCAAGAGCTGGTTGTTGGGAAAATTATAAGACCCCTATACACATCATAAAAAATACAGTGCAATAATTTATCATTTTATTATTACCATAATTATAATTTATCTATTATTAATCACCCCCATGTGTCTGTCAGCTTGTAGTGTTGTGGGGGATTGCATGTTGCTGTTATGCTGAAAACTATGCCACCAATAGCTCAGATAGCAGCAGGGCCAGCCATGGTAGACATATTTCAGCTGAGCTTCCAGATGAAGACAGACTAGGGAGAAGGACCCGGCAGTCCATCTTGAAACAATTAGCCATTGCGAACTCTATGAATAGCAGAGAAGCACTGTCAGATATAGTGCTGGAAAATGAGAGCTCCAGGCTGGAAGGCATTCAAGAAACGACGGGGCTCCACTAACAATGTAAAAGTGTTCCCTTTTCCCCGCAACCTGGTGCAACCACTATGGAAATCAATATGGAGGTACCTCAAAAAACTAAAAATAGATCTACCATATGACCCAGCTATAACACTATTGGGAATTTACCCAAAGGGAGATGAGTCATCATACCATAGAGACACCTGCATCTCCATGTTCAATGCAGCACTTTTCATAATAGCAAAGATATGGAATCAACCAAAGTGCCCTTCAACAGAAGAATGGATAAAAATACTATGGTATTTATACACAATGGAATACTATTCAGCAATCAAGAAAAATGAAATAGGGGCATTCGCAGCAAAATGGATGGAATTAGAGAAAATTATTTTAAGTGAACGAACACAAGCTCAGAAAGAGAAACAACACATGTTC